>PVHP010005130.1:0-67094 GCA_004024765.1 Zapus hudsonius
CTGGGGGGTGTCTGCGGCTCAGAGCGTGACTGCAGCTTATGTCCACGACCTGGATCCCTGCTGAAAACCCTGACCCTTGTTTCCTGAGGGACGTGGCGTGTCTGCTAGTCAGCCATCTTGAACCGGCAAGAAGCTCCATGATTTTCTACTTAGAGCCTCACCCTACATGTGTATCCAGCTCTTCCTATACTCCCCTCAACATCACTCCTTCAAAGGTACAGTGATGTCTAGTACAGAATAAGAAGTGGAAGAAATTGATTGAGAAAAGGGAAGGAGGAATTCCAAAGAGATAAAAAGAGGAAGGAAGCAGATAATGGGGGCAAACCCTTTAGACTGCAGTGCAGATCTGACTACAGGGTTGGCTTTAAGAGTGGCAAAAGGCAGTTTCCCCATGGACAGAGCAGCATACCTGGCCATCAATTTTGTGTGGAAGAAGTGGCCCAAATGGATGATAGAGTCATGAACAGTGGTGAATGGTGTGTCAAGTTGTTCATGGTCCCATGAGGAAAAGATTAGAAAATCAAAGAGATGAGGGATTCTGAGGGAGAAGCATAAGGATGGATATACACAAGTAAGTATAAACTTGGAAGATGTATGTGTCATTGTGGTAGTTTGAATGTATGTTCCCCAATTGACTCTGGTGATGTTGGTGTGTTTTTTTTTCAAGGTAGGGTCTCGCTCTACTCCAGGCTGACTGGAATTCACTATGTAGTCTCAGGGAGGCCTAGAATTCACAATGATCCTCCTACCTCTGACTCCCAAGTGATGGTGTTTAATTAAAGCATGTAACTTGGGACCCAATGTGGTGGCGAAAGCCTTTAATCCCAGCACTCAGGAGACAGAGGTAGGAGGATCGGTGTGAGTTCAAAGCCAGCCTGAAACTACACAGTGAGTTCCGGTTCCACTCAGCCTGGGCTAGAGTGAGACCCTACCTCAAAACAACAAAAAGAATCATGAAGAGAAAATCATAAATTACTGAATATTCTATAAGATGATCAGCCTTAAAAATGACAACTTTTTGCAAAACAAAAGCAAAGACAAATAGACATAAGAAAATACAGATGTGCAGTAAACCTGACTTGGATATTAAATTTTTTAAATCCATGAAGGATATTTTGTGTAATACTGATAATTTTTAATAGATATAATTTAATTATAGTAAATATAGAAACTTGTAATTGTAATGATATTGCCTATAGGACGGTATACTTAGGAGCCCCATGCCAAACTATTTAAGGGTGAAGTATCATTTTTTCCAAATGTTTCATCAAAACTAAATAAGTAAAACACATGTAGATGGTGGATGTCATATATTTTTGTTTTTCTGTGAGTTTTAAAAATTTTAAAACAAAAACTTAAGAGAGCATTCTTGGTTCATTCGTCAGTCATAAGTGTTTAATTTCACTCATAAACACTTGCTAAACACCTACTATGTACTATATGCTCTCTCAGGTGTTAAGAAGTGGTGATGTACTACATTGAAAAATTGTTCTCTTTCACGTCCCTAATTCATGAAGGTGAAATCGAGTATGAGCACCAAGCATGTAAACACAGCACTTGGCACTGTGCTGGCATCCAGTGAATGCTTGATTTTATAAGTAAACAACTTTGCTCTTTGTGGATATTTCACCCATTTCAACTATACTTTAAATAGAAATATGTGATCTTCCCTCTTATGTATTCTTCCCAATCTATTTCTTGAGGGTATTGCTCATCTTATTTTGCAAATACTGTTAAGACATTTTAAGTCTTGGAGAGAATAGATGATATAAAAACAAAGGTGAAATAAAAATGGTTAGGGATTGCTATTTTTTCAAATTAGATTTATATATATGCAAGTATCCTAATATCTCTAATTTATATTCATATAGATTTTATTGATAATTATGTCCTCTTCTAAGGCTGAGTTATGGACTAGGGAAAACTAAAAAAGTTTATAAATTTATCTTCAAATAGTAAATCAATCTGATTAAGAACTGTAACAAGCCTTAATCCCAGCACTTGGGAGGCAGAGGTGGGAGGATCACTGTGAGTTCAAGGCCACCCTGACACTACACAGTGAATTCCAGGTCAGTTTGGGGGTACAGCGAGACCCTACCTTGGAAAAACAAAAACAAAAAAAAACTGTAAAAACACTGGAAAATTTTATTACTCTTTCCCAATAACCGTACTTATTTTATCTAAGAGCATGCCTTCCCTCTATTTGACTCCACCTCCTGTGTGCTGAGGTGATAACTACTGGGTCTGATAAATGCAGGGTTCATTTCAAGTCCCTACTGTACAACTTGTCATTTAAGTTATAAAACTCCCCTTGTTATACAGTATAAGACAATGATGAATCCTAATATTTATAAGAAATGCTTTAAATTGACTAGGATGACCAATAAAGGAAAATAATAAGTATTCTTTGAAGCTGAGTTTATTGAGTTTATTTTTAAGTGTTTATTTTTTAAAAATTATAACAAAATACTTATTTCCCTGTTACACCTTTAGAGAATATTAAAATAATTATCCATATAGTAACACTAAGATCAGACATTCCATACATTTTAGGAATTAGATATGTTTTAATACAGTCTTATGCAGTATCATACAGTAAATTTGCTACTGTACAATTTAATTTAAACTTTATTCTACATTCTGAGTATGACTGAAATAAATAATGATAAAGCAATTTAACAAATCATTATGGAATGCATAAGACAGTGGCATGTTTGGGGAACAGAAAATAAATTAAGAAATAGTCTCTGTCTATTAACAATCTAAAGGGGTAGGCAAACAGACAATTTAACATAGTATGACAATTTTTGAGAGTGCTACAAACATAGAAATATAGAAACATAAGAGGATCACTTATTCCAGAATAGTATTTAGGAATGGTTCCAAAGCAAAGGCAATGAGCTTTATAAAAAAATATCTTGCAGAAGACAAGAATTAATGGTGGATGACAGAAAAAACATTCCAAATAAATCACACAAACTGTGCAAGGGCAGCACATAAGTGAGAAAATAATTATGTTTAGAAAGCTGCAAATTATTTGGTAAGACTTAACCGAAAGTTACAGGATGTGGCAATTGTGAAAGAAAAGGCTAGAAGAGAAAGCCAGAGCAAAGCCAGTAGGGTTTGCTAGTGACAGCTGGTCTCTATCTAAATTAGAGTCTAAGTTTAAAGTGCCATGTTGATGTGGAGGTTTTAGAAAGGTTATATGGAGAGAGGAACTGGGGAGTTACTGTAGTAATTCCAACTTCAAATAAGGATTAGAAATAATGAAGCAGAAATAAGAATGGAAAAAAAGCTAGACTGCTCAGAGATTTGGACCATGAAGCCAGTAAGAACTGACTCTTGACTGTATAGAAAATGAGAAAAGTACTGACCATCCCCTGAAGCAGAGAGGAAAGGAAGAACAAGCTTCTGATCCAGGAGTAGTGGGCAGACCTGACGCTGAGTCAGACAAGGACATGCGCTGGGGGAGTGGATGGAGTGACATGGACTATTGAGAATACAAGGTGATGAGAGGACAGTAAGCCAAACCTTCACAAACACCAATGTGTAATGAGTAGATGAAGCTCAGAAGACTAGTTAGTACAAGAGATGCTAGCCCCAAACTAGGAGAGATTTACAAGAAGAAGTGTTTATGTATTTCAAACATATCAACAGCTAAAATATATCAGTTATTTAAGACAGTAATCACTTGCGTCTTAGGTCTTAATCATTGATAAGGAGACCAGGTTATAGGAGTGACAAAGGAATGACAGCCAAGGAAGTCAGAGACAAAGAACTACACTTAGGGGGACAGAGATTGACAGGACCCAGAACAAAGCAGGTATTTAAAAGTAAGATTTTTAAATTAAAATATTAATGTAACCACAAGAAGCACATACTTGAAAAATAGGCAAAGGAAGCCCTACCTATCAGGGTTCCTAGTGCAAATGCTTAAAACACTGTGTTAGTCTAGATAAGCAGACCGGATGGCTGGAGTCATGGTCTTAAATATCAACAGGCATCTCTCTGCAGCTCTTTTTTCTTCTGTAAGATATATATTCTCTCACTGAGAATCTACTCTGTGTGGTAGGGAACAGAGAAGAGGGCTTCTTTCTCTCCTTCAGCTTATGTAAAAAGGCTCAACACAGGCTGAGGGAGACAGGATGCTGTGAATACAACAAAGGGAAAAATGAGAAGGGCAATTCTCCATAATTAGGGTGGCCTCTATTAGCAGACAAAAATGATGGGCAGTAAAGGTATTGGATGAAGTCCATATACATCACAAAAATATAGATCACATGTGCTGTTATATAGAAGTACTAACCAGTAAAATGCTTTAACACCTTTAATTTTTCCCTTATTTTTCAACATTTCAAAGTGTTTTCGTATATTTTTTACTAAATAAAATCAGTGTGGTATCTTCCTTTCTAATTACATTTGTCACATTACATTTGTTTAAAAGGCGTGGATAACAGAAACCAAGGATTTTCGACACAAGGACCCCTAAACTCGCAACATTAAGGCAGCCTTAATACTCACCCACCACAACTCAGGGAACTGAGTGGAAAAGGGGGCGGAAAGATTGTGAGAGCCGTGGTGGGGGAGACTGTCCAGAGGCATGGCACCCATCAGTAACAACACAGTTGGGCCAGGAGAACCGGGCTGAGTACTAGGATATCCAGGATCCCTTGCCACAAGGACTAATACAGACAGCCCACGGAGGAGGATATCCACCTGATCAGGGATAGGGAGGGGGGGAATTCGGGAATTCGGGATAACAACTCATGGTTTGCCCACTAAATAATGTAACTCATTATGGACAATAAATTTATATTTTAAAAAAAAGGCGTGGACAGAAGACAATGCCATTTGGTTTAGAAATTATACACTGTGACTGTCAGAAGGAATTGGGGAGAAAACACAGGAAGAGACAGGCTACCAGTCTTCAAATATTTAAATGGGTAACATAAGAAGGACAGAAGGTCGCTGGGCATGAAGTGCTTACCTTTAATCCCAGCATTTGGGAGGCTGAGGTAGAAGATCACCATGAGTTCAAGGCCAGCTTGGGACTATGAAGTGAGTTTGAGGTCAGCCTGGGCTACAGAGAGAGACACTACCTTGAGAAAGATGGAAAAAAGTACACAGGAGCTGGGGAGATGGATCAATGTTTAAAGATGTTTCTTTGCAAAGCTTGCCAGCCTGAGTTTAATCTGCAGCACAAAGTGGTGCCTAATGCTCTGACCTCTGCACATGTGCAGTGGTGTGAACATCCAACACACACACACAAATAAAAATTTTAAAAATATTTGAATTTGTCTGTCGATGGCCATACCACCCTAAACATGCCCAATCTCATCTAAAAAGGTCTGAATTAGAGCTGGAAAGATAGCTCAGTGGTTACAGCACTTGCCTGCAAAGCCTAAAGACTCAGGTTCAATTCCCCAGTACCCAGATGTGCAAAATAGTGCATTTATCTGGAGTTCATTTGCAGTGGCTGGAGGCTCTGGCATGCTCATTCTCCCTGTCTGTCTCTCTTCTCTCTTTTTCTGCTTGCAAGGAAAGAAATAAATATATATATATTTTTAAAAAGTCCAAATCTGTCAAGTTCTAGAAGGTAGAATCAGAACTAGTAGGCAAAGGTTACAAAGAAATGGTCTTCAATTCATTGAAATGACTGGAACACTTCTAGAAGATGGCTGTCTAGAAGTATCTGAACTTGTTCTGGCTGATCTCAGTGTACTGATAGAAGAAATTCCTGAATAGCCTGGAAACAGGATTGCCTGATTTTCAAAACCTCTTTCATCTCTTAATAGGAGATAAGCAGTATCTGGCGGATGGAACAAAAAGAATCTGTGTATAGTGAGATTATCTTTCTGGTAGTTGTCTTCCTGGATTCTCATTTTGATACTACAGAAGTCTTTTACAAACGACAATGTTTTGTAGGTTTTTTTTAAACTATGGTTTTGACCAGATTCAGAACAATCTATCAAACCCTAACAGTTGACTTTGTTTATAACTTCCTAGGCACCTTTATTTCCATTTCTGTTTCTCCTTTTCATGACAGGAGATGGTACTGCAGCACTCCCTCTACTGGGTTGTTCCTTCTGACCTGGTCACTTCATGCAACAAAGGGAATTTGTATATAGTGAGATATCTTCTTCTTTTAAATAGGGAGAAAAAAAGCAGATAAACGTCCTTGGTTTTGGTGTCTAAGAGCACACTCACTTGAAATATCAGGTGGCCCTGAAGGAGGTTTTACTGGAATAACTATTTTGTATGACAGTTTGGATAGTAGTTAAGTGTTCTGAAATTTTCCACACATTCTGAGCCTCTGAGACAAATCTCAGGTTTGAAGAAAAGCAATGAAGATTTTAATCTGATGAGCTTTAGCCCCCAATTAGATTACCTTTACCGTAGATTTAACACATTTTAAAATAGTTTCACTATTTCACAGTTCAATCTGAGTCTACTGAAATGGAAAGTTTAAGGTTAATGAAATACAAACTTGCTATTAATTTAAACTTATTGTGATTATTTTCACTTTTAGTCCTCACATGAGTATAGTTAATTTTATTCATTATCTTAATGAATCTGGGTGAGGTTTTGTGTTTTGAGGTTTTTTTTTTTACATTTTGGGGTTTTGTGTATAGTATTGTGGTATGTGCACATGTGTACACAGATGCAAGTGAGTCCGCACATGCATTCAGAGGCTCCAGGAGGATATCAGTGCTGGGATTATGACATGCATAGCCACCATGGCTATTGATGTGAGTGGTGAGGATTGAATTCAGGTCCTCATGCTTGCTCAGCAAGTGCTCTTACCCACTGAGCCATCTTCCTAGGCCTTATTCTTTATAAATCTTTAAGTCAGTTTCTTCAAATACCAATAAACTATCATTTAAAGCAATGGCAATATGCTAGCATAAATACATGAAACAATACATTCTGAAATTATTCTATAAGCACATTATTTCTTATAAACGTAATATTTCATGATTTTTCCACAGTACAATAATACTACAAAAATTACTAAAGTACAAAATAAAAATAAAGCTTTAACTTTTAATGTTAAATATTTAATATTTAAATATTTAAAAGGCAAAGGAAAACCATTAGCAGATAAAACAAACTTTCTGCAGTCCAAGAGTCATCTTAAGAGTCATCAAAGTTAGGAGATCTATTGTGATTTTCAACTTATCTTTCCAGTTCAGCTTCTAGAATTTCACCCCATGTATCTGCATCCATTGGACACATGATTTTTTCCGGTAGGCTGATAGGAGAACATATGTTGCTGTATCTGCCACTCAGCCATTCATATTTCACTTTACTCTTCTGGTAATTTCTCAGGAGTATTACCTGGAAGGGGTAGACCATCATCATGCAAACAGAATGGAGCTAGTGAGTAAGCTTGAAAGTACAGATGCTGACTCACAGGCCTGATGAGGAGATAAATCACCTATAGACATACATATATGAATAAATTCATGTATCTAAATATTTACATGTAGAGAGCGAGTAAGAAACTTTACTAGAGATTTTGAAGAAGGAGAATGAAAAGAAACAGATGTCACTTTCCTTCTGCTAAACAGAGGAAAGTTCCTGAATCTAAGGTTTGAAAGATAGAAAAGGATGGATGGGAGAGTGTGTGAGTTGAATGTAAATCCACCTGAACTCCCTAAGTTCTATTCTCCAGCTGAAATCTAAGCTAAATCAGAGCTGTCTCAAACTTGCTACCATGACACTGAAAAATACAGCAAATTGCACAGGTAACTCACCCTCCAGGAGTAACCACTTTCTACGTCATCATCTATTTCTCTTTGGCACACAGCTCTTACAGTCAAGCAGTGAGGTCTCCATAAGGAGTCGTTGTTTCTTATTGTGTGATTCCAACTCCTGCATGTCACTGATGCTCTGCACAAACTCTGAATGTCTAGCTGGCTGAAAATTTTAAAAGAGACTTCTAGAGGCAATAGTTCAACAAAGTTAGTTTGACTCTCGTTTTTCTCCTTTTCAGCATCCACAGAATTCAAGTCTATGCCAGAAACTGTCAAATTATTGTTCCTCTTGGAATTTTTCTTCATGGTTTGATGTTTTAGCCAGCTCTCCTCATCCATAACCTACAGAGCAAAGTGTAAGCATACTCAGCTTTTTTAGAACGAACTATAAATCCTACTGTAAGTCAGATAGCTCGAAGTATGATTTAAAGAACTTTTGTTTTTGAGGTAGGGCCTCGCTCTAGCCCAGACTGACCTAGAATTCACTATGTAGCCTCAGGGTGGCCTCAAACTCACTGTGATCCTCCTACCTCTGCCTCGGAATGCTGTGATTAAAGGCATTTTCAAACCATGCCGGGCTCAGAACTTTACATTGCTTAACTTCAGCCTCTCACTCTGTAAAATGGGTAATGTTCTTGTAAAGACTGACAGGATAGTGTATAAAACACATAGATAGCCTCATATCTGAATTGTGCATGGGAGGCACTAAACACGTTACTTTCTTTAAGTAAACAGGGTTGCTTTTCTACATTTTTTCTCAATTACAATACAAAGTTTTATTTAAATAATGGAAAAAGTTATTGTATAAATATTACTCTTCAGGTATAGCATGCAAAACCATGGTTCTAGATGCTTAACATCTTTTTTTTACAGCACCCAGTATTCCTAGGAGGTCTCCCATCCAAGTACTAACCAGGCTGGACCCTGCTTAATTGCCAAGATCAGATGCATTCAGGGTGGTATGGCCATAGACTCTACGTATTTTTTTTTGTTGTTGTTTCCAAAGAAAAATATCTGAAAAAGGGAAATGATTTTCCATATCAGATTGTATTTACTGAATTTAGTAATAACAGCTACTGTAATAATACATTCAGGGGTTTATTGAAAGTATTTTTCAAAATGTATGAATCAATTCTATTAAACTCATAAATACTTATCTTCTGTGGTATTAATGCTTTGCCCTTATGTTCTTCACCTGAACTTTGTGACTCAATCATAAACCAACTGAACTTCTAGTAGCTTATAAAAGAAATACCTACTTGTACTAATGAATAGATACTTAAATATCTAACACAAATTAACTTGAAAAAGATTTAAAGGATGAGATTCTAATTATAATCACACATTCTCATATATTCAACTTTAAAAAAAATATGTTTTATTTATTTGAGAGGGAAAGTGAGAGAAAGGCAGATAGAGAAAGGGAGAATGGGCCTGCCAGAACCTCCAGCCACTGCAAATGAACTCCAGACACATGCACCACCTTGTGCATCTGGCTTTACATGAGTACTGGAGAATTGAACTCCGGTCTTTCTGCTTTGGAGGCTAGTGCCTTAACTGCTGAAACCTCTCTCCAGCCCACATATTCAACTTTTAAGACTGGTGTTTTAGAAGTGAAGCTACCCTACATGCATAAGTACGAGCTAAGGAGAACTGTCACTGAGGCCATCAAGTTACTAACAATTATAAACAATATTTACCTGGGGGGGGGAGGTTGGAAAGTCATTCAGTTGGTAAAGTACTTACCTCTCAACAGTGAGGACCTGATTGGATCACCTGACGCCATGTAAATGTCAAAAGCACGGGGGTGCCTATAATTCCAGACAGAAACAGGTGGATCCCTAGGGCAAGCTGGGTAATTATTGACTAGCCTGGCTGGTGAGACCTAGGTTCAGTGAGAGACTTTGTCTCAATAGATAAGGTAGAGAGTGATTGAGGGACACTCAGTGTCAACCTTTGGCCAACACACACACACACACCTGCACACACACACACACCTGCACACACACACACACATGCACACTACATACACATACAAAAAAAACCAATAATTGTTAAAAATATTTCAGCTAAGTATGAGACTAAAGATTTAAAGTCCAATTTCAGCTAATCAATTTAAAAAGCATGGTGCAAGGCTTCTCAGCTTTAGGATTTTGGACTTAGTAAGCTAACCCTCCCCAGCCGCATCCCAAGGGAACCTGCCACCTGCCGAAGGGTGTTTAGGAACCCACGTCACTTCCGCCCCTCCCGGGGCACCAGCCCCTGTCTGACGTCACCAGCGAGGCAGAAGCTCGCTAGCTCTCGGTGACCCCTAGTCTGCACCCCAAAGGTCGGGGTCCCGCTCCATTCGGGCCACTTTCCCTGGGTGCTGTGCGGCCTGCCGCGGAGACTTTCAAGAACGGACGCAGACGCGTCAACAACCGTCTGTCAGCTGCGCGGCTGCACTTCCGGTACTGCTCCAGGCCTGCGCAGTAGGGAAGGGAGGGAGGGTCCTCCTGCCTATAGAGCTTGGAGCCTGGGCGTCTTCTTCCGCGCTTTAAATTCTCTGGGAGGCCATCTTTCCCGGAAGTCCCTAGCGCCCCGCCCCCGAGGTGCCGCCCCATTCACAAGCTCCGCCCCATTCACAAGCTCCGCCCTTCCCCAGGCTCCGCCCCACCTCGAGGCAACTCCCCATCCCTAAACTCCGCTCCGCCTCCCGAGGCTCCGCCCCTTCCCGCCCCGCCCCGCCCCGCCCCAGGTCCCGCCCTTCCTCCCGAGGCACTGCCCCGCCCCGAGGCTCCGCCTCCCGCCCATGAGGCTCCGCCCCATCTACAAGCTCCGCCCTCAAGGCTCCGCTCCGCCCCTCCGGCTAGCCGTCCCTAGGCGCTGGGCCGCGCGCAGCCTTTTGGGAGTGGTAGTTTTCCCGCGGCACCTCGGCTGGGAAAGCGGGAAAGGGCTGCGCGACTGGGACTCCAAGGTCCAGCGTCCCAGAACAGGCGGCGGGGCGGAGAGGAGCGAGGAGCGGGGCTGGGCGGAGGGCGGGGCTCCTCCGGATCACAAGCGATCTCCCGCAGGCCGCCTCGGGAGCTAGTGTGGAAGCTGCCGTGGATTCCACCGCCTTGCGAGGTCTTTGCTCGGCCTGATTTTAATTGTCTCTCCCAGTGATCACTAGATGACCTGGGTATGCACATTTAATCCTTTCAAACCTTAGGAGTCAAGCGCTCTTATTCTCACGAGAAACTTGAACCATCAATTCGATATTAGAAGGTAACACTGGTTTTCGAATACGTATTACCACTAGGCTGTATGTTCTCTACCCTCTTTAGTAGGAGTAGGAGTTAGAAAATTTCAGATTTCACTGTGGATGTCTGTAGATCTTTTCTTGACGCACACAGTATTCATTACCTCTTGTGTAGTGTTCAGTTCGTGCACATTTTTCATTAAAGTTTTTTTAATGAACAGATTGCCTTGTAGTTTTTAGATTTTGGAGCTGCCTGGTACAGTTGTTGTCTTGCTGGGAATGATGAGGCAAAGGTATCGTCACAGAGTACCTACCTGGCCAGAATTAATTTTAAAGTTTTAACAAAGAATATACACTGTGGGGACGGACCTCCAGGTAAGGTGGCAGGCTAGATGTGGTCTTAGTGCAAGTCGGTGAAGGAGAGAGTCAAAGTAAGGACACCATAAGAACAAATGGCCTCTATCCTAAAAAGAAATTGAAGAGCTTCGTAAGGCCATAAAAGAAGTGAAGGAATAAAAATAAGTAAAAGACACATGAGCAGTGAGGACTACAGACCTCACTCAACCCAGCCACATCGGGCAGTCGCGGCTGGATGCCTGAACTCAGCTCCCAGTGGAGCCAGAGGAAACTGTCAGAACTCCAGCACTCAGCACCAGCACCAGCAGAACACTGGCAAACCCCAGAAGAGGGGTAAGGGAGAAGACATATGGTAGTTCTATTTTTAGCTTTTGGAGAAACCTCCACACTGGTTTCCATAGGGGCTATCCCAGTTTGCAGTCCACCAGCAGTGAATAAGCGTTCCCCTTTCTGGTCAGCATTTGTTTTATTGATAATCACCATCCTAATTAGAGTGAGATGAAATCCCAAAGAGTGATGATGGGCCAAGAATGTTGAACACTTTTTAAAATACTTGTTAGCCATTAATATTTCTCCTTTTTATTACTACTTTTGGATTGGGCTGTTCATTTTCTTGATGTTCAGGGTTTTTGAGTTCTTTTTACATAGCTGGCAAGGATTTTTGTTCATTCTACAATCAAGTGCCTTTAACCACTGAGCCATCTCTCCAGCCTGATTCTTTCTTGTTGTTAATTTTTATGTGGTGTGTGTGTGCACGCGCAGATGTGCTGTGTGTAGATGTAGGTGCCCTGTGCACATGCATGCAGAGGCCAGAGGAAGGTGTTGGCATATTGCTCTGTCACTCTTCTGCCCTGTTTCCCTGAGGCAAAGTCTCTCACTGAATCTGGAACTCACTGTTTGCAATTAGACTGGCTGACCAGGGAGGTCCAGAAATTCTGCTGTCCCACCTCCCTCAACACCGGGGTTCCAGGCATACTTAGTCACACCTGGCTTTTTCTTCACATGAGTTCTAAGGATGGAACTCAGGTCCACATGCTTGCATACTTGTTCAGCAAACACTTACCCATGGAGTCATCTCACAGTCCTTTCTAGTTATTTATTTTATTTATTTAGAGCAGAAAGAGATAGAAGAGAGACAGAGAGAATGGGTGCACCAGGGCCTCCAGCCACTGCAAACAAACTCCAGATGCATGTACCACTCTGTGCATCTGGCTTTACATGGGGACTGGGGAATTGAACCTGTGTCATCAGGCATTGCAGGCAAGTGCCTCAACTGCTGATTTATCATGTCTCCAGCCCCAGTCCTTTGTTTGAAAAAAAAAAAAAGACATATTTTCACTCTATAGCTGAAGTTGGCCTCTGCTTCCTGAGTCCTTGGATTATAGGTATACACCACCATGCCTAGTCCAACCTCTCCAATTTTTTGCCCATAAAACTGCAACCAGAAAACCATATGGTACAAAGTCAAGTCATGTAAAGGAAACCAAACTAAACAACGTCAGCATTATTTCTTACATCAAAGTCTTCCAGGCCAAATGGGACATAATGGCTCTCATCTGTAATCTCAATGTGTACAATCTCAGCACTCAGGAGGCTGAGATAGGAGTATGGCTGTGAGTTTGAGACCATCCTGAGCTCCATGAGACCCTGTCTCAAAAACAAGCAAACAGGCCAGGCATGGTAGCTCACATCTTTAATCCCAGCACTGGGGAGGCAGAGGTGGGAGAACTGCCTTGAGTTCAAGGCCAGACTGAGATTACATAGTGAAATCCAGGTCAGCCTGGGCTAGTGTGAGACCCCCACCTGGGAAAGGAAAAAAAAAAAAAGCAAACTGTATTCCAGAAAACTGCTTTGAGCCATTTTCTAGACCGGGGAAGGCAGTTTTCTGCCCTCTTGTGGTGAGGACTGCATTAACACCCATACATCCCAAAGTGATTTAATTCAGGTGTCCCCCATAAATTTAATGCGTTCTGAAAGCTTGATCCCCAGCTGATGGCAGTTTTGGAATTGGCACCTTGTTGGAGGAGTGTTGTTGGGGGCAGGCTTATGGGGATTATGGAGGTTATAAGCCAGCTTCCCCTTGCCAGTGTTTGGCACACCTTCCTGCCGCTGTTTGCAGTGCTATGGCGGAGGTGATGTCCACCCTCAGGTCATGCTGTCGGGTTTCCCTGCCATCAAGGAGCTTCCCCTAGACTCCATAAGCCAAAATAAACCCATTCCTCCACAAGCTGCCGTTTGATCGGGTTCTTTGTTGCAGCAATAAGAAAGCTGACTACAATGCATCCTCTGCAGGACGGATTTGAGTTGTGCTGATACCTCAGTGTTTAAGCAGATGATGATCAGTTTAGACAATTCTGTGTGCCCTCTATGAGTGTGACAGGTGAGGGAGACAGAAGCAAATAAAATGGGTGTGGTCCTCATCAAAGATACCAGTCTATTCTGGAGACAATTTTATCAAATAAATAGCTTTATTTCGTTTTTTTAAATCAACTCTGTGTGTGTTTTGTATGTATGTGTGTGCTTGTGTGAGTGTGTGGGCAAGCACAAGTGTGGAGATCAGAGGACACCAAGTATCACCCTTCACTTTCTACCCTGTTTGAGGGTCTCTTTAATGTTCCCCAGAGTATTCCAAACAAGGTGGCCCTCCATCTTACCAAAGATTTTCTGGTTTCTGCCTTCCAACTCTTCATAAATACCTTGGGATTACAGATGAGTTACTGCATCCAGATTTTTATGTGGTTTCTGAAGATCCAAGTTTGTGCAGCAAAAGCTTTTACCCAGCGAGCCATCGCCCCAGACCTTATCTAGTATTTTGTTGGTGTTTTGAGACAGGTCTTGCTATGTAGCCAAGTACAACATTGAACTTGTGCCAGCATACCTGTTATAGCCTCCCTTGTGCTGGGTGAAGAGAATAATTTAAATAAGGGCATGAGTGAGCCCTAAGTGGGCTCAACTGGAGCCAGTTAGACTTGTGTTTTGTTTGTTTGTTTGTTTGTTTGGTTGGTTGGTTGGTTTTTTGACAAAAGGCAGGACTGGGATTCTAGGCATGCTCTGCCATACCCTGGCTGGTTTTAGCAGCTTTTCTTTTCTTTCTTTTCCTTTTCCTTCCTTTCTTCCTTCCTTCCTTCCTTTCTTTCTTTCTTTCTTTCCTTCCTTCTAACTTTCTTCCTCTTCCTCCTCCTTTTTTGTGCTACTAGGAATTCTGCCAGATATCACAGAGGAAGTGGTGATTTTTTTTTTTTTGGAAGTGGCAATTTTAACACGAGTGCTGCTCTCACTGCTAGCCTGACAACCAGCTCCAGGGAGACAGCAATGGACACTGAGGATGCTCAAGACTCACCAAAGCAGAAAACCAGGGGTTGCAGAGAGCTCAACACTATAACATACTCACCAAGGTTCAGGAAACAATGTAGAAGATGGGGTGAAAAGATGGTAAGAGCCACAGGATGGGCAGGAGTTTCCTGAAGCATTGCTCCCCCTCCACAACAGAAACTGTCTGATACATAGTGAATATTAATAACCCCACTGAGTCAGGCCCTCCATGCAGTGGGGGTGCAGAAGAGGAGATAGAAGAGAATAATACAAGGGGAAACGGACCAACATGTGATTTGTACATACAACAAAAGACATAATTAATGAAAATAAATACAGTGTTCAGGCGAGGGGGAGGACGTAAAATTAAGGGTGTCATGCAGAATCAGAGTTTTGCCCTGGCCAGGCTCAAGCACAACAGTAGCATGTCTCACTCCAGAAGTTTGCCTTGATCCAGCCACTTTCTACCTCAGCTGCCTCATGGAAGTTACTCAATATTAGTATTTACTCCCAGGACCATTTGGAGACACAAGGAGGTTGGTGTGACAGAAATCATAGCAAAGGGCTGGGGAGATGTCTCAGCAGATAAAGCGCGTGCTACATAAGTGTGAGGGCCTGAGGTCAAATCCCCAGAACCCATGTGATAGCTGGATGCTGTACCAAGTATAATTCTATGGCAAGAAGGAAGGCGGAGACAGGAGAATCTTCTGGAAGGCCACAGGCCAGCTAACCTGACAACTGCAGTGATGAATAACAAGAACTCTGCCACAAACAAGATGAAAGGGAAGACCAACACCTGAAGTTGTCCTCTGACCTACACACACACACACACACACACACACACCATGTCATATGTATCCATGTTCACACACATGAATATACACACACTTGCACACCAAAAAATAAAAGAACAAAAGAAACCGTATCAATCAATCAAAACCCATCAAAGCAGAAATCCAGAGGCTACAGAGAACCCAACATTAAATCATACTATTAACAGGCCTGTCATGGCTCAGGGATCATTGCAGAAGAGGGGATGGAAAGATTGTAAGAACCACTGAGGCATGGTTCCCCTGCTACCCCACAGGGACTGGCTGATGCCTTCATGACCCCACAGTGATTGCCTTAACCCCACTGAGGAGGGCCCAGAGAAAACAGGGGCTGGGGCAAGGGGATAAAAGTGTATATAGAAACCACATCAAAAACTGTGGGCTATGCAGGAAGGAGTAATTAGTGCCTGAGCAGTGATGGGTACAGGAGGAAGCTGAATGAAGGCTTAGGGTTGACCTTCTCCTTGGAGAAGCCAATGCATAGAGTGAGGTCTGGGGAGAGGGAAGGATAGGAGGTAGGGGAGATGGTCTAGGTGGTATCTGGAGAAAGGGAAGGATGGGAGAAGTGGACAGGGCACATGGTCTGGGTACTGTGTGGGGAGAAGGGAGGGTGGGGCAAATGGACAGGGTGCTCTGGTCTTGGTGTGTCTGGATTGTGTTGTAGTGATGCCACCTTGCTTGAGTACTGTTTATGGCTGGAGCCAGGCTCCAGGTCCAGGGAGGACCACAAGGACAATGGATGGCAGCAACTGCACCTCTGCAATGGCTGTCTGGGTTCATGCCAGAGATGGGGACCTTGCTCTGACCCTTTCATGGCTGGCTTCCCCTGAGAAGGAAGCTGGCCCTGTGAGATGGCATGGGAACAGTGAGGGCAAACACAGCAGAGTGAGGTGAGGAGGCCCTGCCGGGTGTTCTGGGGAGCTGGCTCATTGTTGAAAAGTTCCCAACTCATCCTGGGGAAGAGTGGGCTTGTATCCCAGCCCCCAATTCTCTGTACTTCTTGCACATCTCCAGAGTTTGTTCCCTATTTTTCCCTAAAACCTGTCAAGGGCAGAAATTTCCAGAGGTCTTGGGCCCACTGTGTGTCAGATCTGGAGATCTGGTTGGAACCATGAAGACACTGACTTGCTGCATCACTCAACTGCTCCAAGAGGCTGGGGTTGTGACCCAGTGTGACCAGGAGAGGGCGGGTGGCCACATGGGGACTTCAAGTCATTTGGTGACAGCAGTGAACTGACCTCTGGTCAGAGGGCCAAGTGGGGATGGACTGACCCAAGGAGAGGGGGGCTGGGCATCAGAGGTTCTCAGAGGAAGGCCACTTTCTACTTCTTCAGACAAAAGCTCCTGGCCTCTGTCCTGGGGCTCAAACACTTCTAAGATCCTTGCTCTGGACTTGGCTCCCACTTGCTGCTTTAAGAGACATCTAGAAAGAAAAGGAAAAATGTTTCTATATTTGATGAGACAGGATGAAACCAGAGCTTTTAAATTATTAAAATTCAGGAATAAATTATTTATTTGGGTCAGATATAAGGCTGCCTTTCATTTTGTGCACATTAACCTCACCAGGGACTGTCACTAATATACTTAAACTCAGCAAGTCATTTGTCCACTTTGGATCTCAGCGCTCTCTTCTGTGACATGGATGGGGGCTGAGGAGAAGACTGGATTAGGGCACACTAAGGGTCCCACAGTTCAGAGCAGACAGAAGACCCAGCCAAAGCAGGCTTCCTGCAGGAAACGTTCCCCAGCCTCCTCCCACTCCCAAACCAAAGAGCTTATATCCGCCCCACACTAGACCCTCCTTGAGTTCTGCACCAAGTTAGAATTTCAGCAACCCCATTACCCAGCACAGTGCCCTGTGTGGGGTCCTCCTATGTGTTGAGTAAGTGATGTAGCCCCTCATGCATCCTGAAGAGGGTGGGATGTAAGTCCTATGTGTTGAGTGAGTGTATAAAGGATGTGGTCCCTCATGGATCCAGAAGAGGGTGGGTTGATAGTTGCCTCAAGGCCTGGGCCCAGGAAAGCTCCACTGAGCTTGGGCAACCACACATCTCTGGGATTTCTGAGACTGTTCTCCTTGAGGACTCATTTTGAGAGGGGAGACACTAGATTATTATAGAAGCAGATTATTTTTTTCCATCAGAGCAAACATCTCCACAGAAATGCCAGTCAGTGCAGTGGACACTGCCTCTCTTTCTACATCCACGATGACCTCTTAACCCACCGTGGGCTTTTCTGCTGCTCAGGCCTCTGTGGGCTCCCAGAATCCTTACAGCTACCTAATGTCATCAAGCCAGGAGGGGAGGCCACAGGCTGCCTACTCCCTGAATCAATGACTTCCTCACGTCACCAGTCCAACCCACCAACCAACCGCACCTCCCTGTCTATTCCCATCCTCACGACCCTCATAGGGAGCCACTGAAGAAGCAAAAGAGGGAATAAGCTGCTTCAGAGGTGGGCAAAAGTCTCAGTTCTCCAATGCTGCCAGTCCCTGACCCCTAGGATCAAACCTCAGAGAGGCGCTGAAGCTTTCTCCAGTATACACAGCCAGTAAGTGGCATGAGCAGGATTTCAACCTAACCCCTGGTGATGAAGCCTAGCCATTATTCTACCAGGCTTGACCCTATCTTCCATCGTCCAGAAATGGTGCAGACAGCTCCTTCTGGAGGCAGAGCCAGAGTACCACATGGGCACTAAAGGAGTTGAGAGTCTAGTACTGCCCATAGGTAATCTGCAGGGCTCATCAGCTCTCAAGACTCTTGGACAGGGAGCTGTGCTCAGAGAGGCTTTACCCACACTTGTAAATAGTGAGACTGATGCAGGTCTGCAGGCTGTTTGCCCATGGCCCTGGATCACACGCTTATTGTCTTGTTCAAAGAAGTCAAGGACAGGATGGAGCATTGAAGAGTGAGTGACTGTTGGCAAACCCAGGCTATGGCATGGGCAAGGAATAGGGAGCCCTGATACAACACAAACCATCTCCAGACAGGAGGGACTGAGTTCTGGCCAGTGTCCTTCCTGGAACACATAGGAGTGATATGGCTAGGAGAGGCAGTTGAGCTCAGTGACCAAGAGCAGGAACTCTGGGACCCTCTCTATCACCTTGGCCACCTTCAACAAGACAGTGAGCAATGTGGGCTGAGGGGCATGAGTACATTGTGTCAAAGCCTGCAGATCTGTCCACAGAGGGGACAGGAATCCCAGCTCTATCTCTTACTAGGGCTGACTTTGAACTGGAGATGGGTAATTATTCTTTCTGAACCGGTTTTGTCATCTGTAAGTGAATATAACAGTCACTACCCACTGTCGACTCTCTATGAGGATAGGTGAGTTGGAACACATTGGCAGATGCTCAGGAGAATGTTGTCCTTTTCCTACATACTGTGGATCCTACAAACACTGGGGCTTCTGTAGCTACTTTTGGCCCCTTTTTCTCTCCATACTTGGCACTTAGTTGCTTGTGGGAGCTGTTTGCACAAGCTGACCAAGATTCAGAAATACTGGGTAGCTTGCTCACAGTCCCAAAGTTAGCGGGCAGGGGCTGGCCTCTGGACTGTTTCTTGACTTTTTTGGGGGGGTGTGGCATGTATTCCACTAGATTGCCAAGAAGGCAAGCAAGGGAAGGGAGGCGAGAATGAGAGGCAGGAGTAGCCAGACCTGCCCTACACAGCTGTTTTCCCAGAGCCAGTTGATCCCTTCAGCTTCCCAACCCCTGCTCACCTTCCCTCGAGGGCTTAACCTTGGCTTTGAGCAGCACATAGTTGCTGGCATCAGTGACACTTTGGGGGAACTAGAGGCCCAAGAGTTTGGCAGCCAGCTAAGAAGCTCATGACTGTTTATGCCCTGATCTTGATATCCCAGAGTACCCTGGGCCCTGCCTGGATCCCATTTCCCAGCTCAGAGCTTCCAACATCCCTTCCCTGAGATCTGTGCATCTGTAGTGTTCAGCCGCCCACATGGAGCCTGCTTCCCAGTGCAGAATCTCCAGTTCTCATCTCCATGGCAACCATTCTCTGATAGGACCACTGCACACAGCTAACCTGAGGCTAGGTCCATACTCTTTGGCTGCCTATTTAGGGGGAGTGACACACACACTTGTTGGGGCCAAGATTGAGTGTTCACTCCTGTTTCTGCCCCCCCCCCAGATAGGCCAGAGTGACAGTGAGTGGGTGTGTACAGGTGTACATATGTGTAAACACAATCCCTGAAAAGCAGCAGGTGTCTGTGAAGGTCCATGTTCATGTGTGTTCTGTGTGGGTTTGTATTTATCAATGTGCCTGTATCTTTGAGTTTGTGACTCAGATGTGTGTGTCTCTCTCTGTCTCCATCTCTGTCTCTCTGTCTCTCTCTCTTTCTCTCTCTCTTTGTATCCCCCTCTGGAAGGGAGGCTGAGGGGCAGGAACATCCTTCTATTTGTCAGTGTTTTTTAAAATAGCAGTTCCTTTTCTTCCACTTCAGCATTAGTAAAATGACCACTGGGTGCCACCTGCTCCCCTAGGAAGTTAAGGCTAAAGGGGGCCACTCAATGCTGCATTCTCCCCAGGGTGAGCAGATAATCCAGGGACACAGTATCTTTATTTTGATCCTTGGAATCCTCACCATTGTATCCTGATGTCCCATCAGATTCCATTTTCCTGTCTAAAGGTGGGAGCTATAGAAACCTCAGCCAAGACATCAAGAGAAGGGACAGTTTAGTCTTGGTTCTTTTAAAAGTTGGCCATGCACCCCTCAGTAACAACACACTTGGGCCAGGAGAACCAGGCTGAGTACTAGGCTATCCATGGTCCCCTGCCACAAGGACTGATCCAGACAACCCACAGAGGAGGATATCCAGCTGATTGGGGATGGGGAGGGGGGCATTGGGGAATTGGGGATAACAACTCATTGTTGGCCCACTAAACAATGTAACTCATTATGGACAATAAATATATATTTTAAAAAAAGAATTAAAAAAAGTTGGCCATGTAACCTTTTTCAGGCCTCAGTCTTCTGTCCATTGCCAATTCCTCATGGACTGTGCAGTTCTACTTGTCCAGAACGCTGCCCAAATGGCCATTGGCTAAGTACATATTCTCCTGATGTACAGCATTTCCTCTCATTTCTTCTTTTTGGGGTGTGTGTGTGTGTGTGTGTGTGTGTGTGTGTATGTGTGCGGATAAACACATCCCATATGTGTCCATGCAGAATAGAACATGTGTGTGTGCATGTGTGTGTGCATGTGTGTGTGGTTGTATGTACATGTGTATGCAGATGCACACACCCCATGTGTGTCCATGCAGAATAGAACATTGGATGTACTCCTCTATTGCTCTTCTGCTGTTTCCTTGTGACAAAGACTCTCTCTGTGGCCTTGGAGCTTCCATCTTCAGTCAGATTGGCTGCAAAGCAAACCCTAGCAATTCTCCTGTCTCCATCCACCCCCTGAAGTCTAGGGTGACAGGCAAGTGTAGCCAAGCCATACTTTTTACATAGGTGCTGAGGATCAAACTGAGGTGCTCATGCTCGCCTGGCAAGTGCTCTTACCCATGAAGTCATCTCCTCAGCCCCTCTTATTTCTTTGACAGTCACATGGGTACATGTCCCTGTCCCAGCACCCCCCCCAAAAAAACTCTCTCACCTGATTCCTGCAATGTCTTCCCTGCCTGGCATCTCTGTACTGCCCACCACAGCCCAGTTGACCCCTCTCAACTATGCCCCAGCTGCAGAGCCCAGGCACTGGGGGGCAGGGAGGAGTGGGCCATGTCATAGAGGATATCAGCCAACTAACAGCTCTGCTGGGAGGCCCCTTCGCATCCTTCCTTCTGGCAGGGCCGTGTAACAAAGAGGAAAGTGTTAGGAAGGAGGGAGGCAAAACTTGCAGGCTGCCAGGCTGGTGCATGATGTGTGGAGCTCTGAGGTCAAGAGAACTGGAGAAGCCCAGGCTCAGAGGGCAATGGGGGATTGAGATGGCTCAGAGCTGGATTTAAGGAGGGAACATGAGGAACAGGGAGCCCTGGGTGCAGAGGTCACAGGAATCAGACCTCAAAGGCCAGATGTCGTATACAAGGAAAATCAGGCATGTAGGTTCATGCATACTCACAACAAGGGAATTGGTCAAGTGCAACTCACCAACAATTATCTTTGGCAATACCACTGACGCATGGCCCTGCATCAAGAGCTCTGGGGTTGCAAGGACTGATCCTTCCCTGGAGAGCAGGGAGCCACAGATCATGGGGGACAAAAAAGGAGTGAAGCTCACAAGATCCCTATATTGGAGAAGGGAAATCTAGGCAGAACTGATATAGGGTATTGGTCTTCAGGAAATAATTCTTGAACCCCAAACCCTGAGTTCTTGTATGCTTTACTTAAAGAATCAATTAAAACAAGACTTAGAAAGACAATTATTAAATTGTTATATTTATTCAGAAGTCAGGAGAGTGAAGGGAGAATCTGTGGACTAAGGAAGGGGGAATAGGAGCACCCACATGGTGTGATTTCTCACATGGTGGGCCTGAAAGAAACATGAAAAGACACAGAGGAAAGAAAGGACAGTACAAAGAACTGGTGGCTAGGTCAGGGGGACAATGAGGCACCTAGGCACAAAGCAAGGGCACGAAAAAGGGTTTCCAGGATCTCTATTACAGATTAACCACAAAGTCCATTGACATATATATAATTTATGAAAGAGATAGATAGATAGATAGAGATAGAGAGAGAGAGAGAGAGAGAGAGAGAGAGAGAGAGAGAGAGAGAGAGAGAGAGGCAGATAGAGAGGGTATGGACACACCAGGACTTTCTGCCACTGCATATGAATTCCAGATGCATGGGCCACTTTGTGCATCTGGCTACACATGGATACTAGAGAATCAGACCCATCAAGGCTTCTTGTTTAAAAACCAGATTTAGGCAGGCATGGTGGTACAGATCTTTAATCCCAGCACTTGTGAGGCAGAGGTAGGAGGACTGCCATGAGTTCGAGGTCTCCCTGAGACTACACAGTGAATTCCAGGTCAGCTTGGGCTAGAGTGAGGCCATACCTCAAAAAAAGCCAGATTTTATTTATCAAGTCTGGGATAGGCCCTTAGCTTCTGGGGGAATTTTTGTGGGGGGGATTTTTTTTGAGACAGGGTCTCACTCTGTAATCCAGGCTGGTTTCGAATACCTCTTGCTTTACCTTCTAGAGTGCTGGGATTATAGGCATGCACCATCACAATTGGCTACCTTCTGTGTGTTTAATGAACTGTCAGTACTCTTAATTCACTGGGAGGAGGACTGTGCTGAGTTGCAAGAGTGAGTGCTGAGCTGTCAGACCGTCTGGGTTTGAACTTGATCTGCCCTATATTAGTGTTGTAGTCAACGACTCATTGCTGTGCAGAAATAACCCAATGAACATCAGTTCATGGTGGAAAGGGTTTACTTTTGGCTTACAGACTTGAGGATAAACTCCAAGGTGACAGGGAAAATGACAGCATGAACAGAGGGTGGACATCATTTTCGCTACAGCACTGCAAACAGTGGCAGGAAGGTGTGCCAAACACTGCCATCAGCCGAGGTTCAAGCATTCAGAACACATTATAGTTTATTATGGGTACCCAAGTCAAAGCACTACAATTAGCAATTCTAGAAATTTCCCTCTCCTGGGCCTCAGTTTCCTCTCACATCCAAGAGGATAATAATTGAAGCTAACTTTGAGCAGGCAGTTGTAAGGATGAATTAGCCAGTATACGTATCTCACTAAGGTCAGCACTTGATGAGGATGCTCTCCCTCTATCATGAAGAATTTGTGTGTAGGCAAGTATAGGAGAAGAGTCTGCTGCTATTGAGTCTTAAGCAGGAGAGTAAGAGGGATAGAGTCTCATGTTAAAGAACATAAGTGGACAGAGTTGGGAAGTGAGCAGAAGATGGAGGACAAGCATGGAGGAAAGAGGATCCTTTTGCAGTAGGGTGAGACCACAGTTTGCTGGGTGATGGTGGTGGGGATGGAGGAGAAGGCCCCAGCAGGTCTTTCTGAGGTAGATCTACTGGAGTCCAGAGAAGAGCACACAGGGAACCTTCTAGGCTTGGGTCAGTGTCATACCAGCTGAGCTGACAAGCCATGGGACTTCTACTCTCTGCCTCTCAGTGCTCAGCCCCCATCTTTCAGGAGCTCAGGCTCAGCTAGCTCAGTTTTCCTCCAGGGGCTCCCAGCTTCCTCAGATCAGGCCTTTAGCCTGAGCCTGTTCTGAGTGTGAAAGAAAACACTTGGTTTTTGAGATGCATCTGTTTGGAGCATGTCGATGGGTGTGCAGATGTGGAGGGGCCAGAGCCTGCATCCACCTGTTTGCTCACACTCTGTGTTTTTCCAGGTCATCCACAATCTTTCCAACACTTGTGTGTAGAGTCTGATTAGTGAACCCTTCACTGTCTTGGGGCCTTGGGGTTCCAACTGCTTGTCAAGGAAACACTAGAGTCTCACCCTCTCCCCTAGTCTAGGGTTTGATTCTATTGGGGCCACTTTACTCTGAACTTGGAGTCAACCCAAAGATTGCGAGTCTAGTCACCTGTCTTCTGCCTTGAGTGAAGACTGCTCAACTGTAATGAGCATAGATGCCAACTAAGGCCAAAGGGTTTATGATCATGACCTGGGCTTCTGTGAATAAAGGGATAGAAGTGTGACTGGCCTTCAGGAAACAATGCACCAGGATTTCATGATCTCTCTTCCCTCTTGCTCCACTCTGTTCCATCCCTTCCTCTGTCTCCTTCCCAGCCAATGTGAATTAAAGTTCCCTGGAAAAGCCATATCTGTTTTGAAGGCTGAATGATAAAACTTCTGTGATTGTGGATGTGGTCTGTGGATTACTTGGGGGGGGTCATTGTACACTAACACCCAGTTCATCCATGAAGCTGTGTGGACAGAGTCTTGGGACAGCAGTGAGCCAATAGGCATAGCCACCTGGGAGACACTTGCAGTGAAGAGCTCGTTTATTAGGTTGGAGAGAGTTGTTTGTATTTAGAAGGAAAAGGAGAGGCAGGGGCATAAGCAGCAAGGGGATTGGCGGGGGCAGGGTGGCCTGTGGATGTTTCATGAAAGGATTGTTAGGGGCCAGCTGCATGAATAAACTAGAGGGACTTTTTTGTTGTCTGGGCCTTGTTATCACCTTAGAGCTGAATTAGGTGAACTCCAATAAACTCAGGCCTTGAAGTACCTGGACTTATCAGGGTTTGCTGGGGCCCACCAGGTGGCTTGAGGTTTGGGGAGGGAAGGAGACAGCCAAATTCCTGCCAGTCTCAGGTTGAGATAATCCGGGGTTTCAGGCCAGTCTCAACTTTCCTTTAACCCTGTGTCCTCTGTGCCTCTCAGCAGGGCCCCACAGCTCCCCCTTTTTTGTTTTTATAATGGAGCAGTGGTATCACAATCCTCTGCTGTTTTAGGCAAGGTTTGATACTGTGCTAAGACTTAGATGGTTGTGACCTGAGCAATATTGGTTATTTGTCATTTGAGTAACTGGATGATGCAGGGGGCTATGAGTAGCAGGGTCCCTGCAGCAAGGAGGGGGCCGAGGAGTGGAAGAAGCCAGGAAATCAAAGGGTTGAAGAGCCAAGGGGTGGGGGCATTGGGAGCATAGTGGTCAATTAGCTCCTTGCGGAGCTTTTTTAGGGTTTTAACATTTTGTTCAACAGTATAAGACTCATTGACATAAGAACAACATTCTTCCCCAACTATAATACATGTCCTCCTTTGTTCAGCTGTCATGAGGTCTAGTGCTCCGTGATTTTGGAGCACTACATCTGCGATGGAGTTTAGTTGTCTCTGAAGACTCAAGACTGTTAGTAGTACAAATCATAGCCTGATTGAGTATGTCACAAAAATCCCCTGTGAGGTGATGAGTTTGGATAAGAGCTGTCCCTGACACACTGGAGGCTCCCTGGGACAATGTTACACCAAGGCCCACCAGCAAGGGATAAAGATTTTCTCTGTTGGCTAGGGCTGAGCCTGAAGGTCGCTTCATTTTCTGTATAGAGATAGACCTGAGGAACAATTATAGCTGGGGAGCAGTAAGTGGAGGAGGAAGAATTTACACATGGCTTGAATGTCTTCCACACCACAGCAAAGCAGGAGCCCTGATGCAGGTGGTCACTGTAAGAGAAATATTAGTGAATCATCTGGCATCAGTAGGCCTAGAATTAAACAGAAAAAGGGTGTGTGTAAAAGAAGCAGTTTGAGGCATTGGGGTGGTGGTAAGGGGGAGAAGGTCAGTCACATATTGAATTATTGTGTCCAGGTTATGGAGGCTCATAATTTTGTTTAGCTTGTTTTTCTTGGGAGAGAATATGATGATGGGCAAGAACAGGGCAGGAGGCAGGAACAAGTTGTTGGAAAATATGGAGATCAGCAGAGGGAAGCCCACAGAGAGGAGTAGAATTTGAACTCTATGGATAAAGCAGAGGACATATATTAACAGAGTTATTAGAAAGAGATATACACAGCATTTAAATTTAATAACAGCACATGTGTCACCGTGGGCAGTTGTGAGGAGGAAGAAAACTGAAATTAGTAAGGCTGTTGAAAGAGTTAACTTCAGGGAGGTTAAACTTTTCTCTTCTCAATAGCCAAAGAATCTCAGAGAACCTAGCTGAAAGAAGTCCTTGAAGATAAGAAGGGTAGAGTGTTGTCCTGAAAAATGCACAGTGCAATACAGCTTAAAGATAATGGATAAGCATGTCTTAAAAGTTGCTTGTACTTTGAAGAAGTTATCTAGTTATTTCGACTCACATACAATTTATAGTTAACTGTAATATTTTACCTCTGTAAGTCCTGCTTAATTCTACTTCTGTTTGATAATTTTTTTATTGGAAATGTTCCAAGGTTTTGAAGATGAAAAGCCCACTTTTTCCTTTGTTTGCTGTTAGTCTCCCAAGCCCTGTATTTGGGGGAGACAGCCGTTGGCCAGCTCCTGTGTACACAAATATAGCTTGCTTTAATTTGGCATAAATTTGAGTCTGTGGTTTTGGCATTTATGGGTTTAACACCTCCAACCATTAGGAGAGAGAATGATTTAGTACTTAAAACTGACTTGTGGATACTTTTTAAAGAGTGTTGTGATCAGTCTTTTTGACAGAAACAAAAATGATTAAGAGAGTTGGCTTTTATAGAACTGGCATCCAGCACATATTTATCTATAGAATTTAGTTTTTTATCCTTTATAGGATTAAGAGAAATTGTATCAAATTGACTTATTTTCTTTAAGGTGTTCTGCTAGTGAGTAGAAGTTTCTTGACCAGCTGTTGCTAGGACACTAAAAATTCAGGCCTCATTACCAGCTTATCTTTACTCAAGAATGTAGGCTGGCCTTGGGACTGTGGGTCTCAGGGCAGCCCTGGAGGGTTTTTTTCTTTAATTCAGAGACAGGCAGGCAAGTAGAAGCCCTAGTTTTCTGCCTATGCTTAGGAAAAAGTAAAAAATGCTGCTGCTTAGCCATCTGTCTCTGTTTAGATAACAAGTTTTCTGTACCCCCTGGGGGGCACCTTTTCTTTAGTTCAATCTTGTCATTTTGTTACTGAGTTTGTTTAACTTGAGAGAAGATGAAAGAGAGGAAAAGACGAGGAACCTCTTTGAAGAGAAGCTAAGACCAAAAGTAAAAGAAGGGAAAAAAAGACCTGCCAGCCCTCAGAGTATGGAGCCAAGACCCCAGATGCCCCCCTGGGCCAATGTCCCTCGTGTGGGGGACACTCACCTTCCCCTGCATGTCCCAGAGTACCTGGTGTCCAGCCGATGGACAGCCCCATGTTGGGCACCAGCTGTGGTCCCAGGATTACTTGAGGGGTCATTGTACACTAACACCCCAGTTCATCCACAGAGCTGTGTGGATAGAGTCTTGGGACAGTGGTGAGCTGACAGGCATAGCCACCTGGGAGACACTTGCAGTGAAGAGCTTGTTTATCAAATTGGGGAGGATTTCTTTTATTTAGAAGGAGAGGCAGGGGCATAAGCAGCAAGGGGATTGGCGGGGGCAGGGTGACCTGTGGATGTTTCATGAAAAGATTGTTAGGGGCCAGCTGCATAGATAAACTAGAGGGACTTTTTTGTTGCCTGGGCCTTATTATCACCTTATAGCTGAATTAGGTGAACTTCAATAAACTCAGGCCTTGAAGTGTCTGGACTTATCAGGGTTTGCTGGGGCCCATCGGGTGGCTTGAAGTTTGGGGAGGGAAGGACACAGCCAAAACTCCTGCCGGTTTCAGGATGAGATAATTGGGGTTTCAGGCCAGTCACAGCTTTCCTGTAACCCTGTGTCCTCTGTGCCTCTCAGCAGGGTCCCAGAGTAGAGAGTTCAATGCTGCAAATTAAGAGCCAAAATTATCTTGAGCCTTCTTTAGTCCCATTAATAGCCACTCATCACCCATCTCTGTATCTGGCCTAACACCATTTTGCCTTTCAGGTAAAACTTTTGGAATGTAACTTAGAAGATCATGAACTTCCACCACCAACCTTACAGCTAAGAATATCATCAGATATCATCTGAGATTTATAAAACAGTTTTCCCCACTTTGCTGTAACCTGCCAACCTGATGTCCCCACCAGTATATTTGATACATGCATGGATTCACAACTTTCTTTTGTTCTCTGACTATAAAAAGTTCATGTTACCCCTTCCAAGGTGGAACATGTCATATGATATACCCGGGTCCATGTTCCCAGGCCATACTCACTCAGAATAAACTCCCTCATATTCCCTTTAATGTGAGCCATATTTTTACATTGAAGTCATCTTCCTCCACTTCTCTGGACCATAAAATCAAACATGGCCACATCTCCTAAGCTAACATGCCACATCTAGCTACCTGGAGAGACTATAACTCGGTAAGTCCTGATTCTGAAACTGTTGTAAGTAGACAGACATTAACAAGCTTGGAGGTCATAGAAAGAAAGACCCCATCTCTGTTCTCCCTGAGATGAAAGGGAGGAGGATAGAAGTGTCAGTGCTATGGTTCCTTCCCTTAAGAGTTTATCCAGGGGCTGGGGAAGTGGCTCAGCAGTTAAAGGCACTCACTTATAAAGCCTGCTGACCTGACTTCCATTCCCCAGCACTCATGTAAATCTGGCTGTAACACACAACAATGGGAGAATCCAACAGCAAGAGATCCTGTCTCAAAAAAGGTTGTCTGACCTCCACACATGCACACACACATGCAAAAAATTACAAAGTATTTGCATGCAGAGAAAGATAAAGATAAGAGAGACAGACAGAGAGAGAATGGGTGTGCCAAATCTCCAGCCATTGCAAACAAACTCCAGATGAATGTGCCACTTTGTGCATCTGGTTTTACGTGGTACTGGGGAATTGAACCTGGGTTATTAAGCCTTGCAGGCAAGTGCCTTAACCACTGAGAACTTAAAAAATTAACGTTATTCCAACTGAGCTTGTCAATCTCCTGGTCAAGAGACCAACCTTCACCTAAAGGCATGCTGAAGAGGTGGGAAGAATAGTTCTTCCTTAATGAAGCCTCTCTCTCAGTGCAGATGCTCACAAGTCCTTATTGCAGGAGACCCTCTGCTTCTCTGAGTTCTAACTCAGAAAGTATAACAACCTTTTCTCTTCGTTGGATGTCAACCAAAATCCTAAACACAATTGCTCTGACAGTCTGGGACTTTTCACCTGTTTCTCAATAAATCTCCTTTGCTTTATAGTCTGTGTGCCCAATTTTTGCATGGTCACCAGTGAAAGAATTCAACAGTATGCAAATCTGCAACAAAATAATCAAGAGATTCTAGTGACCATCTTGTACCAATAAACCACCTGCTGGGTTGACAGATTCATGCTATGTCCTCATTTATAAGGATGGAGAAGGACCGAGAAGAAAAACTTTATGCAAACAACCCAGTGCCCTTCCAGTTCTGTGCCCTTTGCTAAATCAGTAAGCCACTTGCAAGCACATTCTCATCTTGGCTCTCAGCGAAAATGCTGAGGAGAGCAGAGCCTAATGAGAATGGGCCACAGCTCACTTCATCCCTGCAAGGGTATATAGGTCTCTGCTAGGTAAAGCCTGAGGCTGCTTGTTGGTCTGGGCCAGTGAGGACACCAGCCAGCCAGCAGGATGAACCACCCACACAGTGATCCGCCTGCAATGCACCTGTAGGGATTTATTGGAATGACTAAGTGTAACTCCAGGAGGAGGTAGTGAGAAGTTCTACACCAGTTAACACAGCCTGAGGATGTCCATCACACCAGGAATGCAGGAGTGTGAGTTTTGCTATCAACTCCTATTTGTCCCTTCTGAAATCAGCTGTGGACAGTGTGGTAAAGCTGGGATTTTCTGTTCTTTCTGCAGCTTTGATGTGCTTTCTCAGCTCTGGATGATCCTTTCCTAGGGGGCCTTTCATTCTCCTGTGGGTGTAAATTCAAAGACCCAGCTAGTATATGGGGTGTCTTCATGTAACCTGGAGAATAGAGCCACTCTGGACAGACATAGCACCAAGGACACAGTGTGGTGACAGGAAGGTGAGCTACAACCTAGACCCTTCTCATCCTCTTAACTGGGTGTCTTTTAACAGTGGGCAATGTTGACAACTGTTTGCTGTTCACAACTGTGTGTGCTGTCCCTAACCATGTACCATACTATCCTTTCAGAAAAATAGAGAAAATGCCTAGTGCTGGCTTAGAGCAGAGCCCAGGTTGTGATCCACGTGCTCCCTCTGAGCCTTGGTCATCCTCTGTAAGCCCTCTCGGGAGTAGGGCTCAATCAGCAAGCCAGTGACCACGTGACCAAGGGCATCTTTTTCCATAGTCTACCTTCCTCACTTGACACTAGTAGGTCTTTGCAATTTTATTTGATTGAACTGAATTTATTCAAGAGGTTTGAGATGAGCCTTTACTGCCCAATATCTTAGAGACTGCTGGAGGCCACAATCTTCCCCTCCACACCAAGAATGTGATAAGATCCTAAAATGTAGGAGGCCCTTGCCCTTCTGGAGCCACTGAAATGCCTGGTGGAGATGGGTCAAGTCCTCTGCCAACTCTAGAAGGTTCTCTCAGCTAGGTTTCTAAGGTCTGGTACACTGTGGGGATACTCCTGATCTCTGCTATATTGTTCCTCCAAGTGATCATTCCAGAAGCTTATTCCCTCATCTTTGGCAGTAATAAGCAAATTCCCAGGACACCAAATGAAAAGGCACAACCTTAATTTCCAGACTTGGAGGTGGGGGGAGCCAGACAGGGCCACCTCAGCGGTGGGTGGAGGTGGATCTGTCTGTACTGGGCAAATGACTACTGGGAGGACCATTGGAATGCAGATGGCTCCATCAGCACAATGTGCTCTGGCTGTGAAGCCAGGAAATAAATAAGTAATTAAGGCAGACTGGCACTCTACCTGCCAAAGTGGGACCGGGAAATGGATTATAGTTGGCATTTCCAGGATCTGGGAGCCCCCAGGAAGGCTCCCAGCATGAGCCTGATTCCCCAAAAGGAGATAACAGTGAGATGTTTCGTTTGACCATGCAAACAAAATCAATGCTACGCACCCAAGATGTTCCTTGCCCTTGGTAGTTGGGTCTCTATTAATCACCAAAGGCTGCTTGTCTGTAAACAAGGCCTCACTGACCTGGTACAAAATCCTCTCTCCAGGTTCAAGGGAGCAGACAGCCCATGCCCACACATTTAACAAGCACCGGGGCTTTTTCCTTTGCTCCTGAGCCTAGCTCATTATCTATGGCACAAGTAAGGATGCGTTTCCACTGCCAGAGCCATTGAAGAAGCTGCTGGGAAACCAGTCTGCACATGGCTAGGGTATGTAGAGAAGAAACTTTGACAAAGGAACACGTCAAGCAAAGAAGACAGGCAGGAGGTAAGAAGGCAGAGGAGGCAGGAAGGCAAGAAGTGTGATGCCCTGCTGCAAATGAACTTCAGATGCATGTGACACCTTTTGCATCTGGATTTACATGAATACTGAATAGTTAGGCTTTGCAGGCAAGCACCTTAACCACTGAGCCATCTCTCCAGCCCCAATTTACTTTTTGAATAAACACACTTACATTTTTAAAAATTTATGATTTGGTGAGCTTGACATGTCTATGCCTGTAAAACCATTACCAAAACCATGGCAATTCATGCACCCCCAAACCTTCCATGTGCCACCCACCACCATCCCTCTATTGCTGCTGCTGCTGCTGCCACTGGTGAGCTTTGGGCTTCGCCTGGTCCACCTCCCATTGCCAAAGGCCATTGGGATTACAGGCGCATGTGCCGATTTGCATCTGGCTTTTACATGGGCACTGAGAATCCAGTTCAGGTTGGCAGGCTTGCAAGCAGCACCTTTAACCATGGAGCCATCTTCCCAGGCCCAGGATGTTTTACTTTATAAGAAACTGTCTAACTGTTTTCCCACATGCCTGCACCATGGTTCCTTCCCCAGGAGGGCTATGAACCAGGGTTCCTGCTGCTCCTGGCCACCCTTTCATGCTGACAGGCTTTTTCATTGTAGCCATCTCAATGTGGGTGGTGCCTCTCCCAGTACCTTTGGTTTGCATCTGCCTGGTGACGAATCACTGTGAGTAGATGCTTCACTTTTATCCTCTGGCTTGATTCTCAGACTTCCCTGTGAAGTTTGTGGTGTTGGCCCCAGTTCTCAAAAAGGGTTCTCAGCCCATGAAGTAACCTGTCTGAGGCCATCAAGCTGGGAGGTGGGAGAACCTGCATTGTCTTGATTCCTCAAGCTCTTGTTTTCTGGGCTGGAAAATGCTCTGTGACTGCATCAACTTGGAGCCACTGCTGGGCATCCGGTCAGGACACAAGTTATTTATTCTATTTTGTGTGTCTAAGAATCCAGGCAGAGGAAACCTCAGTAGCAAGGCCAATTGAACCTGGCTGTTTAGGAAATAAGGTTCTTATCTCAAAAACAACAACAACAGAAAACTCACATTCAGATTGAAACTTTACTATCAGGGCCTAGCATAGGAACTTAACCCAAACAATGGCTACCTGGAATGTTCATATAACAGAGATTTTCAGGTAACTGGCGAAACCTCCCAGTTCTGGGTATAACAAGTGCAGAGAGAGTTACTGAGTTGCTATAGCATACTTGTGGGAAAGGCTGGTTTTCCCCATCCCTCACCAACATAGAGGACAATTGCTCTGGATGCCCAAGCAAGGTGGGGGTAGGGGTAAAGGTTGGGGAACTTAGAATTGCCCTCAGCTTGGATTTATGCTTAGCAGGTGTGGGACCAAACTCCAAGCTAGCACTAAGCAATGCCATTTCCTGGCACTTGTGCCCTCAGGACATTGCCCTCTCTCTTTTAATATGTGTTTGTGTGTATGGTGTGCATGACATGTGTATACGTGCATGTGAAGGCCAGCGACCCCAGGTATCCTCCTGCCTCCACCTCCCCAGCATTGGAATTATAGAAGTGCGTTGCCACACCCAGAATTTTACTTATGTGGGTGCTGGGGATCTATCTGCATGGCAAGCACTTTCTACAGCAAATCATCTCCCCAGCCCACACAGTGGCCTGTCCTTGAGTGTGGATTGGACTTAGTGAATGTAGCCAAAGTGATAGCATGTTCCATCACCTCTGGTGAAGGCGATAAAGAACACTGCCATTTCCATTTTGATAGTGCTCTCACTCAGGCTTGGATCCCCTTCCCTGGGGGAGTGGAGTGACACCTGCCTGGAGTGTGGATGTGACCAGTGATCCCAGGACTCCAGCCAATAGCCATGTGGTGTGTCATCTTGGAAGCAGATGCCCAGCCCACTCCAGGCTTTCCATGATGCAGATCCAGACAGCAGCCTGTCTGCAGTCACAGGGAAGACTCCAAGCCAGAGCCACCCAGCCAGTGCCATTTGCAATATCTCACTCTCAAAAGCTATGAGGTAATAAATGCTTGTTGCTTTCTGCAGCGAGGTTTCAGAATACTTGGTATGGGTCGATAGGTAATACATCAGCTTTCAATGACTCACTGCCCACTGCTCCCTCACCAGTGGTCCTGAGCACCTGGAAGAGAGTCTGGATACACACAGAGAGTGGATTTCTGAAGTTACTGGAGGTGGCCATTTTTTAAATTAAATATATATTTATTGTCCATAATGAGTTACATTATTTAGTGGGCAAACCATGAGTTGTTATCCCAAATTCCCCAATTCCCCCCTCCCATCCCTGATCAGTTGGATATCCTCCTCCGTGGGCTGTCTGTATTAGTCCTTGTGGCAAGGGATCCTGGATATCCTAGTACTCAGCCCGGTCTTCCTGGAGGTGGCCATTTTTGAGAATGTGAAAAATCAAACCAGAGAATCTGCTTTGCTTTAATAATGGTAGTTATCATCATGGTCTTCTTTAGTGCTTCCGTCAAGGAAAAGACCGATTTGACATCTGTTATGTGCACTTTGCAGGGTAAATTCTCCCTAAGGTATAGATTACAGGTCTATCTAATATTTAGATTGCACTCAATAAGTACCGAGCATGCATTCGTTGTAAAAATCTTGTGAAGTGGAATTGTCTATGTCATTTTTGGATGAAGAAAATAAAAGTCAAAGATCAAGAGAGTTTCCAAGGCCTGAAAACTCTTAAATGGTACAAAAGGAGTAGACATGTCTCTGATCCTAAGCTCCAGAATTTTCTGGTGTACCACCCTGCTTCCTGTAGGGTAGGAAAGAAGAGAAAGAAAGAGAGGGGGAGTGGGGCAGGAGGGGGCAGCACAGGTTCTCTAGGGTTGTGGGAAGTTTGGGGTTCATGAGGATTCTTACTGGCCACATCCATGGGCCCTTTCCTCTTCTGGTACAAAATTGAGTCAGGAAACTGACTCAAATACAGGTCTGGGATATCCACTAGCCAGCCAATAGTACAGCTATGAGTACTGGTTCCAAGTGGGCTTAGAGCCACCACTGAGGTAGAATACAAGTGGCCCAGCAGGAAGAGGGGAGGGGCCATGCATGGTAGGGAGAAAGATGACCTTGTTCTCAGGGTTTTGGGTGGGGAAAATGAGATTCTGGGGAGACAGTGTCAGACATAGGGTGATCACAGGCTTTCTGACTGCAGCAGGAGGCATGAACACCAGCCTGCACAGCCTTCTGTTGGGGGTACAGAAAGGTCTAGAAGACCCCTTTATAGATAGCATTTGTAAAATTGCTTCAGAATAGAGCCCCATGTGGTAGTAATCATAACTGAGAAGTGTGCAAGAGTGACTACCACTTATGTTAACATGTCTTTAAAGAGATCTATTTTATTAAAGTTGCAGCATCTGTCGCCGTGACCAAAGTGGTCATAAAATAGGACATGGTGTGTGTTGGTGAGAGACAGCTACACAGTGATGGGATGAACATCCAAACCAGACAGATTCAGGGGAAGTTCCATCAATGGTGGAAGAAGCTAGCTCCCTTTTATAGATCCAAGCAGGGAGAAACAACCAAACAGCCAGCAAACACCAAAAAAGCAGCAAACACACAGGACCTGCCAGAACTCAAGCTGTTCTCTCTCCACACCTTTGAGCTGGAGTCAGATCCACCCCAAGTGACATTCCCCCACCCTCTGCAAGCAGGAATCTGCCTGTTAGGAGCTGAAATTGCAAACTCAACTGTAATAACACACCTGAGTCTATGGGGCCACACATTTACTTTTTCACATTTAAACTACCACACATAGTTTTGAATCACACCAGCTCATGTCAGAACTGAGAAGTCCTGTGGGAAACAAATCCTCCCAGACCAGGAGCTGAGCATCTTAGGCTGAAAGTTCTGCTAAGCCCCTGGATAGCTCCAGGAGAACTTCAGCCTCTGTTCCAGGGACAAAGATCCCCTGGAAGGCAGTCTGTCCTGTTCCAGAGATTAGCTGTTTCTTCAGGAGGTTAAGAATCCCGAACAGTCCCTTCCAGCCCCAGTGGAGGGGAAACCTCAGGCTGCACATGGGCTAAGACTCCTCGAGGATATGATAAGAATAGTAATTTACACTAAGGTCTTATGATGTGCAAGTGCCTAGCTGAGGTCTGAATACTTCATCTCACCTAACCCCCAACCTTCTTGAGGCAATGAAGGAGTCCAGGGAGTGCCATGAGCAGATATGGCACCCTGATAGCTGGCTGTGTTAAAGCAGCTTGAAGAAGAGCAGGTGCAGGGAGTCTGGACTTTCAGGAAACAAAACATTACAACTGGTCCCTTCCGAGATTCAATGAACTAAACCCACAGCAGAGTAAGAGACTGCAATCTGGTAACACATCTCCACAGACATTGGTCACATGTGCCATTTTCCTCTCTTTTCATTTGATGGGGAATCATTTACAAACCATTGTCCAATCTGTGCCCTCTGCTACTCTATGTTCTCAAAGCCCACTGAGGTCCCCTGAAAACCACGCCTCAACATGGTCTACATCCTGCCCTCCACTATAGGTAGCTAGGGGAAGAGCTTAGTTGGCAAAGTGTTTGCCTTACAAGCATGAGAACCTGAGTTCATTCCCCAGAACCCACATAACAGGGCACGTGGTTTACACTTATAATCACAGTGCTAGGTAAGCAAAGATAAGCAGATCTCTGGGCTTGCTAACCAGCCTGACTAACCTAGTTGGAAAGTTCCAGAACAATGGGAAGGTAGATGGCATTCCCAAGGATCAACACTCAAGGTTGTCCTTGAGTCAGATGTGCCTGTACTCACATGTACAAACACCTACACTCACTCTTGAACATGCATTCACACACACAAAGAAAAGAGATGTAGACGTTTCTGGATTATTTTAAGCTAGTGAGAAAAATCACACTCCTATAATTTTTCTCTTTTGCACATTAAGAATATTTGTGCCCTTTCTCCTACATAATTTTTTATAAGAAATTGTCTCATGTACCCCAGGCTGGTCTCAAATTCACTATGTAGCTGAGGATGACCTTGAACTCCTAATCCTTCTCCACCTCCCAAATGCTGGGATTATAGGCATGTACCACCATGCCCAGTTTGTGCAGTGCCAGGGATGGACCCTGAGAATTCACATACTCCAGGCAAGCACTCTGCCAACTATATCCCAGTCTCTTCTGCTTAATCTTTATACCATCAAACCTGCAGAGGTGATGGAACATGCTATCACTTTGGCTACATTCACTACGTACAGTCCACTCACGAGGAGAGGGCACCCTATTCTGGAATGGGGAGGGGTTAGATGGGAGCAATACATACAATGATGTCATTCAAAATCAAGCAGGACGCCAGGCATGGTGGTGCACGCCTTTAATCCCAGCACTCAGGAGGCAGAGGTAGGAGGATCGACATGAGTTCAAGGCCACCCTGAGACTACAGAGTGAATTCCAGGTCAGCCTGGGCTAAGGTGAGACCCTACCCCGAGAAACAAAGCAAGCAAACAGAAAAACTCCATGTCAGCCTGGGCTAAAGTGAGATCCTATCTTGAGAAACCAAAAATAAAATAAATAAAATAAAATAAAAAATAAAGGCAGTAGATCTCAAAAGAACAACAAAATCTCCAAGAATTCTGATTTTTTCTCATAACAACTGATTTTTTAAAACCATTTAAAATATCTTATTTATTTATTTGAGAGAAAGAGAAAAAGGCAGATATATAGAAAAAATGGGTGCACCAGGGCCTCCAGCCACTGCAAACGAACTCCAGATACTTGTGCCACCTTGAGCATCTGGTTTTATGTGGATACTGGGGAATTGAACTCAGGTCCTTTTGCATTGCACGCAAGTGCCTTAATTGCTAAGCCATCTCTCCAGCCCTGGTTCTTTTAAATTTATTTTTAAAATTTTAAATATTATTTCCAGGTGTTCTGGAGTCCCAAGAGCATGCTCACTGGGCCTCCTGAATATCTATCACTGAGGACAGAGGACATTCAGGAAAATGAATTCTCTCTGGCAGCAGCCTGGGCAGGTGACATTAGGAACCATTTCCCAGCCTCTGTCCCTAGCTGCTCTTGCTGGGAGCCAACTGCCTCACTCAGGAGCTACAGCTCTGGCTTCCTTTCAGAGCTGTTGGGTTCTCTCACAGCCCTGCCCTGCAACTGTGACCTGTGTGTCCCAGCAGACACCTGTCCCCAGACACAGACCTCTGTCCCCAGGTAGACATTTGAATCCTAGGACAAAAATACTTCAGTTTAGTCTTAACTGTTGGTTTGGAATGAAGGAATTTTTTTCCTCAAGTGGCCATGTGGACTGAGAAGGATGATCCCTCTCCAGGGGAAAAATGTTGCAGAGATTTAAAGGACAGCAGAAAAAGACACAGGCAGACTCAAACACTGTCATCTCCACTGAGCCCAGCTCTGTTCTTGTGTTCAGTGAGGCATTCAACCCTATGGGAAAGTTCCCTTTGCAACTTGAGATGGAGCTCTCTATCATGTAAACAGAGTCCCAGCACAGATACAGCCCTGTGGCATGAGCAACTGAGCCTCCTCCACAGTGTCTCCAAGGCTCTAGTCTTGGATTCCTGAGATGGACCCAGTGAAGCACAGAGGAATTCTGAGAGCCAGAAGTTTTCCAAAGCCTTGCTTTGTCCCAGTGAGGTGTGTAGGTGGGGACTCTCTGTACAGGTGGGAATCTCCGGCTTAGCTAGATTGTCATGCGACCGAAGTCAGCAAGGTAAGCACCCAATAAAACCAGAATTCTAAGCATGGCTGACCCTGGCCTGCAGCTGGTTGACATGCTATCATCATAAACTGTCATCCATGCCACCACTATAAGCAAATAATGACATGTGGTCATGCTCCTCTTGACCGCAGCAAGTGCCTGTGATGATAAAAGGCCACCAGGACTACAGATCAGTCTCACTAAAGGAATTGCCTGGATGTCTTCTTTGGCTTTGGAAGAGGCAGGCAGTTGTGGAACAGTGTCTTAGTAATCAGTACTTAATCCTACCTGACACTCTACATTGTGACTTTAGCAGGTGGGGTGGGGAGAGGCAGCTCTGATGTCCTTCCTTTGTGCTCACAGAAACCATTCAGGTTACCCATTTCAACACTTGGGTCCTGAACCTCCCCTAAGACTTGGAGCCCAGTAGAGGTGTATCGGGTCCTGGGAACATGAGTGGATCGATTCATCCTAGAAAGATTCTAGACAGGTTGGGAAGGCAAGAGGCCATGCTGGTAAATAATTTCTTAGTGTCATGTGAACACCCCTGGCTTTTTCCCAATATCAGGCCAGCTCCTACCTCTAGACACACCAGGTCCCAAAGAGACACAGAGAAAGCTTCCAGCAGGCTCTTCCCTCCAAGAAGGCCTAAAAGTACATGTATGTTATGTCTGTGTGCATGCAGGTGCAGGGGCATCTTTTACACACATATGGTTCCCGAACGACAAGCTCAGCTGTCATCCCTTCAGATGCTATCCACCTTTTCTGAGACAGGGTGTTTCACTGACATAGAGCTAACTAAGTAGGTTAGACTGGTTGACCAGTGAGGCCTAGGAGATGTTTGTATAGACCTCCTCAATACTGGGATTAGAGGTGTATGCCACTATACCCTGTTTTTTTTTTTTAATGTGGGTTTATAGGATCAAATTCAGTTCTTCAAGCTTACATAGCAAGCACTTTATAAACTGAACTCTCTCTCCAGATCTCAAAGCTCATTTCTTGTACAAGAAAAGGCAGAAGTGTATGTCACTGTCCTTCCATGCGTCCTTCACCCTCTCTCCCATGGACAAGAGGGCTTATTATGAACTGAAAAGGTAAACTGTAACTGATTCAGAAAATAAAAGTCCTGCATGGCAAGCTGAGTGGGGACATATTTTACTTACTCCTTGAGGGAAACAATAGACAAAAGTGGGTGTTCAGCAATGCCTGAAGTATACCCCTGAACCCTAAGACAGGCAGCAAGAACCAGATGTGGAAGTCAGAGGCGGGACAACTTTCCCCAGTGCCTCAATTCAACACTCTCACCTGCCATCTAGGGAACGAGAAACAGAGAGAAGTGATGCTTCTCAGTAACCCTTCAACATTTGGGAATATCTAGCTCGTGTTTCCTTTTATTGCGGAGGAAACTGAGGCTGTAAAAGATTTACCTCAAGCCACTCAGCAACCTGGGGCAGAGTATGACCCAGGTTTCCTCTCTTCTTTTTAGCCCACTTGGAATATAAGGTCTTCCTGTATTGTTGAGAAATCAGCCCACAAAGTTCTGTATCTCCTCTTAACATCCAGATAGTATCCCAGCTACTCACTGCCCAGATGCCCAGGTTGTCACAACCAGGAAAAACAGACCCCTCAGTTCCCCAGTGAACTTTTCCAAATTTTCAAAACTCTCCACTGATGCAATGATTTCACAACATCACAATTATATGTTTTCAAGAGCTGCTCTTGTATAACATGCAATTTGGAGAGGAACATTGGTCAGGCACAATAACAGTTATCCAGACCAATTAAGGTAGCAGAGCTTGGCCCCAGGGCAAGTGGAGACTTTTAAACCTTTGTGACAAATTTGCATAAACACCCTCATTTAAAATGAAAATGATAAGAAAGAAAGTAAAGACTTCCCAAGACAGGCTTGGCTTCAACACTCTCACTGCATCTCTGTTGTAATTCTCCCAAGCTGATTTCCAAGAGCCTTCCAGCTACACTCGCTTTTAAGGAGACAAAGAGGCAGGGTTATGGAATCAAACTGTTTGGGATTAGCCTCAAGGCTAAGGGTCAGGCTCAGACCCTGGTATATTTGTGCATGCTCCCGACTTCTAGAAAAAATGAGGGGTAAGGTCTCTAACTGTCCTCTCAGAAAAGAAGACTTTCTAGAAAGACACTCATGCCCTTCCCTTTGGCTGTTGTAGTATTGAAACAATGGTCCTCAAGAAATTGTGAAATACCCCAGGATTCTCAGGCTAGAAGAAAGAAAAGAGTAAAACCTGGTCATAGCCAGAGGAAGACCTTTTCTCCCAGGAAGAGATCTCACACAGTTCTGACAACTGTAGGAGAAACTAAAAGTAAGTTAATGAGGGGTCAGTGAGGGATGGGACCACACCTTGATCAGGACTACTTAAACCTAAAAACCCTGAAGATGGACTTGGAGGTCACTGGACTTGTCTGCTCCTTTTCTCATCATGGCTTGCCACATTGAAGAAATCTCCTTTCTCTGCTTTGCACTCTCACTTGTCTCTTCCATTAACCTGTTGAGGCCGGATGACTGAGACTTGCTTGTGATGGCTGCCATAGGCTCTGACCCTCACAACTCCAGTAACAAGCCTGCAATGACTAATCTGGCCACCTGGGCTGAGAAGCAGGTGGCTTATGACTAATGACTGATCTTTGAGTTTATTCTGGAGTGAGCTGAACAGAAATGACAAAAATCAAGAGAAAGGGTATTCTTTGGATTTATGCAGACCTAAATTCAAATTATTGGCCATAGCCTGTATATTGGCCTGAAATTCTGGGCAAGTGTTAAAACCTCCCTGATACCTCAGGTTGGCCCACCAACAATAGTGGTAACAAGAAACACTATATGTTATTATATTAGAGATCACAGGACTTTGTCAATGGGGAAGTAAAGGGTGGCTACAACACTTGGGGTCTAGAAATGGTGACATCATAACTGTAAGGCTGACCAGAATCTGACTTTTCTGCCTCACCCAGAGCTCATGTAGGGCTCTGGTTCAAGGACTCCTAAGCACCGAAGGCTTCCTCCCTGCCAGGCTTTATATGGCTTTGGCAGAATTAAACAGAACCCTGAAACAAGGATGGTAGTTTATTGGGTTAGGAAGAGCCCTGAGGAATAGGGAGATGGCTTAGCATGTAAACAGCTTGCTGCAGAAGCATGAGAACTTGAGTTCAAATCCCCAGCACCCACATATAAGCTCAGAGCATTGGCATATGCCTGCCATCCCAGCCAGGGAAGACAAAGACAGGTCGATCACTGTCTTAGAAAACAAGATGGGGGAGCCAGATCAAGATGGCCAACAACTAGCAGCCACCACAGGACCCACCCAGTAAAGGTTTGAGATTCCAGCTGTAATCCAGGCCCTGGACCCACACTGGCCCTGTCCCAAGGTGCAGCCCCTCCCCAGCTCCTACACCAGCTTAGACTGGGCTCCCCTGCTGCTCTCTGCTCCCTCATAGGTCCCGAGAATCACCCCACCCCCACCCACAAGCTCCTGCCTCAGCCCAGTCTGTGCAACAAGTCTCCTCCCTGCTCCCTCCTGATCTGAGCACTCACTGGCTCAGCACTGGTCTGTAGGCTCACCAAGGCCCTAGCCCCCCTACACACACACACACACGCACACACACGAGCACAGCGCTGGTCCGAGAGTGCACCCGGCCCACACCTGTATGTACCAGCACAATGCTGATCTGTGGGCACACCGAGCCCCCAGCCCCATCGGTGCACAAGTCTGCACAGTGCTGGTCTATGGGTTCACCCAGCCCCGAACCCCACACACGCACATGTGATGGTCTGAGGGTACATCCAGCCCCCACCTCCAACCTTGCACATGCCAGCACAGCCCTGGCCCGAGGGTGCACTCAGCCCCAACAGTGCACTTTCCAGCCCAGCCACTGATCTGAAGGCACACACAGACCTTGATTAACCAAGTCAGTGCCTAGCCTACTCCGTGAAACCTAGCGCACCCCCCACACACTGCTGAGGAGAGCACACCAAAAGGACACCACTAACCCCTCCAAGTGGAACCCACATGGGCAGATCACAATGCAAAAAGAACAAACCAGCTGAGAGCCATACACCAAATAGGCCAAGGCCCAATTTGGAAGTTATCAGTGAAACTATGAAAGAGAGAGTGCAGATGCAAGCCCAGGATGAGATGACATTATGCCCAGATCATACTTGCCTGGAATCCTTGAAGAAGTTAATGATAGAAATAAAAGCAAAAGTTGAAAATTACCTAGAAAAGGCATAGAACCAGTTAACAAACTTTGCCACCAGGCTGAATATAATTGAGGAGAAACAGATAAACTTAGGTAAATCAGTGATTCAACTAAAGGCAAACCAGCAAATAGAAGATCTCAAGAATCAGCTAGAAAAACTAAGCGAAGACATAAACAAATACAAGAATGAGTATCAGGAAGCATTAAGTAAGTCAAACTATGAAATGAAAACATAATTCAACATAAAGATAGAGACAATTCAAAAAGCTGTATCAGAAAACACAAACCAAATGGAAATAATAAAAACCTCTCCAGAATCCCTCACCACTAGAGTCAATAATTTGGAAGACAGAACCTCAGATGTGGAAGATAAAACAGAAGAGAATGATAGGAAAATCAAAAACTTGAGTAAGTTCAAAAAAGCATGTGAACAAAATATGAGGGAACTTTGGGATACTCTTAAGAGGCCAAATATCCAGATCATGGGGGTAGCAGAGAGGGAAGAAATTCAGGTCAAAGAATTAGAGAACATACACAACAAAATTATTGAAGAAAACTTCCCCACTTTAGTGAAAGAGTCCCATTCAGATCCAGGAAGCACTTAGAACACCAAACAGACTGGACCAAAGAAGAAATTCTGCAAGATACATTATAGTAAAACCCCTAAACATTGAAAGCAGAGAGAGGGTTCTAAAAGCAACAAGGGCAAAACAACAAATTACATATAAAAGCAATCCCATCAGAGTCACATCAGATTTCTCCATGGAAACCATGAAAGTGAGAAGGGCTTGGAATGGAGTACTTCAAAGCCTCAATCACTATGGCTTTCAACCCAAACTACTGTACCCTGTGAAAGTTTCCCTTATAATGGAAGGAGGAAGGAAAATATTCCATGATAAAATTCAACTATACAACTATATGGATGCAAAACCAAACCTACAGAGAATTCTTCATGAAATATTCCACACAGAAGAGTCAAACAATCAACCCCGAGCCCTCTAGAGGTTGGCATGATAATCAAGCCTACAGGAGACAAAACAATATGCAAGGTATCAAATCTCATAAACCCTTCACCATGGCAGGGATAGACTCAAGCCTCACAGTTATAACTTTGAATATTAATGGCCTCAACTCTCCCATAAAAGACTCAGCCTACCAGGATGGATTAGAAAAAATGGACCCTTCCATTTGTTGCCTCCAAGAAACTCACCTCACCTCTAAAGACAAAAACCTCCTCAGGGTGAAAGGATAGAAAATGGTATTCCAAGCAAATGGAAATGAAAACAAGTCAGTGTTGCTATACTAATATCTGACAAAATAGACTTTAAACTAAAATCAATTAAAAAGGAAAATGAAGGTCACTTCTTACTAATCAAGGGAACAATTCAACAAGAGGATATCTGTATCATAAACATGTACGTACCAAATACAGGTGCACCACATTTCATAAAGCAAAAATTAATGGAAAACAAAATTAAAACAAGCTCCAATTCCATCATAGTTGGAGACTTTAATACACCACTATCCACAATAGACAGATCAACCAGACAGAAGATCAATAGGAAAATACTAAAACTTAACAACACCATAGACCAACTAGACCTAACAGACATATATAGAACTTTCCATCCCAACTCTACAGAATAGAATATACATTCTTCTCAGCAGCTCATGGAACTTTCCCCAAAATAGACCACATATTAGGACATAAACCATGCCTTAATAAGTTCAAGAAAATTGATGTAGCACCCTGCATCATATCAGACCACAATGCCCTGAAGCTGGAAGTAAACAATGGGAGAAAAAATAGAAAATGCACCAACTATTGGAGACTGAACAATGTGCTATTAAACAATAAATGGGTAGTTCACGAAATTAAGAGAGAAATTGAAAATTTTCTTGACATAAATGATAATGAAAATACAATATGCCAAAACCTATGGGACACAATGAAGGTGGTCCTAAAGGGAAAATTCATAGCACTGAATGCCTTCATAACAAAGAAAGAGAGATCCCAAATTAATAACCTAAGAAACCAGCTAAAGGCATTGGAAAAATTAGAACAATCCAACTCTAGGAAATCAAGATGAAAAGAAATAATTAAGATCAGGGCAGAGATTGATGAAACAGAAACTGAGAAAACAATTTTAAAAATTGATGAAACAAAGAGCTGGTTCTTTGAAAAAAATAAAATTTACATTTTACATACCCTTGGCCAATCTAACTAAAAAGAAAAAAGAGATGGTTCAAATCAACAAAATCAGAAACAATAATGAACAGATCACAATAGACACCAATTAAATTGGAAGAATTAATAGGTCATACTTCCAAAACTTCTACTCTACAAAGCTGTAGAACCTGGAAGAAATGGATGAATTCCTGCACACCTACCACTTATCAAAACTAAATCAGGAGCAGATAAATTTCCTAAATAAACCTATCACATCCATGGAAATTGAAAATGTAACCAAAAACCTCCCCAAAAGGAAAAGTCTAGGTCCTGACAGATTCTCAGCTGAATTCTACCAAATATTCATCACAGAACTGAAACCACTCTTTCTGAAGCTTTTTCATGCAATTGGAGAACATGGAATACTTCCAAACTCCTTTTATGAAGCTTGCATCACGCTAATACCAAAACCGGACAAAGATAAAACTAGAAAGGAAAACTACAGACCTATATCCCTGATGAACATAGATGCAAAAATTCTGAATAAAATCTTTGCAAACTGAATCCAACAACACATCAAAGGTATTATCCACCTTCATCAGGTAGGTTCATCCCAGGTATGCAGGGTTGGTTCAACATACGGAAGTCAATAAACATAATCCACCACATTAATAAACTCAGCCCAAAAAACCACATGGTTATTTCAATAGATGCAGAGAAAGCCTTTGACAAAATTCAACACCACTTCATGATCAAAACACTTCAGAGACTTGGAATAGAGGGCTTATACTGCAACATAATAAAGGCCGTATACAAAACCCCTAAAGCCCAAATCATACTCAGTAGGGAAAGACTCAAGGAGTTCCTACTAAATTCTGGAACAAGACAAGGGTGTCCACTTTCACCACTGCTCTTCAACATAGTACTTGAAGTCCTAGTCCAAGAAATAAGACAGGAGAAAGACATAAAAGGGATACAAATTGGAAAGGAAGAAGTGAAACTATCCCTTTTTGCAGATGACATGATCATATATATATATATCAGACCCAAAGGTCAATAACATTAAATACTGAAGGTGATTAATTCTTTCAGCAAAGTGGTAGGATACAAAATTAACATACAAAAAATCAGTAGCCTTCCTTCCGCAAGTGATGTGCACAAAGAAAAAGCAATTAGTGAAACAGTCCCATTCTCAATAGCCTCAAAAAAATCAAATACCTTGGAGTAACACTAACCAAAGTTATGAAAGACTTGTATAATGAAAACATTAAAATGCTGAAAAAAGAAATTGAGGACAACACAAAAAGATAGAAAGATCTTCCATGCTCCTGGATAGGTAGAATTAAAACTGTGAAAATAGCAATGCTCCCAAAAGCAATATACAGGTTCAATGCTATGCCAATAAAAATACCAGTGACATTCTTTGCAGACATAGAAAAAAAAATCTTCAAATTTATTTGGAATGGCAAATGACCTCATATATCCAAAGCTATCCTTAGTAAAAGAAGCTCATCAGGTAGTATGACCATACCCAATCTAAAGATATATTACAAAGCCATTGTAACAAAAACAGCATGATACTGGCATAAGAACAGACAGATAGACCAATGGAACAGAATTGAAGACCCTAGGCTCAAACAACTGTAGCTACTTAATATTCGACAAAGATGCCAACAATGTCAACTGGAGTAAAGATAGCATCTTCAACAAATGGTGCTGGACAAAGTGGATAAATACTTATAAAAAATGAAAATAAACCCACTCCTCTCACCATGCCCCCAAAATCAACTCCAAATGGATCAAAGACCTCAATTTAAGACCTGAAACTAAAAATCCTGGAAGAACAATTAGGGGGAACTCTCTACAAAATAGGAATAGGAACAAACTTCCCGTAAACCAGGATGTACAGCAATCACTTAATCAGTGGGATCTCGTCAAGCTAAAAAGCTTCTGTACAAACATACCATACTCAAAGCCAATAGACCACTATCAGGTTGGGAATTAATCTTTGCCAGCTACAGCACAGATAAAGGTCTTATATTTAGAACCTACAAAGAACTCAATAAATTAAATAATAAAATATCAATCAGCCATCTCACAAAATGTAGCTCTGAGTTCAACAGGGAATTCTCAGAGGATGAAATACAAATGGCCAATTCTCACTTAAGGAAATGTTCAACATCATTAATCATCAGGGAAATGCAAATCAAAACAACACTGAGATTCCACCTCACTCCAGTCAGAATGTCAATCATTAAAGAATCTACCAACAATAGATGTTGGCGAGGATGTGGGGAAAAAGGAACCCTCATCCACTGCTGGTGGGAATGCAAACTGGTACAACCAATATGGAAAGCAATGTGGAGGCTCCTGAACAGGATGGATATAGAACTACCAGTTGACCCAGCTCTCTCTCTACTGGGCATTGAACCTCAAGACTCCTCATGCCCATCACTGGACAAATGGATATCAAAAATGTGGTAAATATACACCATGGAATTATACTCAGCAGTGAGGAAAAATTATCAAACAAAATTCAAAGAAAAATGGATGGACTTGGAACAGATCACACTCAGTGAACTCACACAAGAACAGAGAGACAAACGCCACATATTCTCCCTCATCTGTGGTCCTTAATCAGGTTAAACTAGAACAGTAAGCAAACATGACAAGTGATTCAGGAGACAGACTAAGGGGATAGAAGGAAATGTGGGCTGGGGGGGAGAAGAATCAGAGGGAGAGAAATACACTAGTCTAAACTCACAATAACGTAACTCCATAGAATCTTTTCTTCTGTACAACAAGTTCCTGAGGTAGCTGGGGTCATGGTATGGTAACAAGGGCCCCAAAGCGGGGATGGAAGCCACCTCTAGTACAAATAACTCTGATCTTTGGTTCCCTGTCCCAGTAAGTAGTTACTGTCCATAATAAGCTGCTGATCAAAGTGACCTATGTGGTCCCTAAAATAAGACAAATTTTTGTCACAGTTCTTAAATACCCTATTGCTGAAGATTCCACAGACTGCTGTCACACAACACTGAGAGACCCTGCTGAATATGGAAATGAACCCAGCTCCCAGAAGGCAGCCTGTGTAATGCTGGCGGGTGTTGCACAAGCTGCCAGGGGAACCAGACCAACAATATTCTGAAAAAGCAGGGGACTTCCTCAAGGTATGCCTACAGATGGCCTGAGAATGCAGATCACACTGCTATATGGCACAGACAAGCAAGACAAGAAATGCCCATCTGTGCAATAGTGGTGCTAAACCTAGATAGGCAATCAACAGCTGGCTTATTGGCTATGAGATCCACTTAGTATCAGGGAACCCTTGACTGGTATGGGGATGCAAGGCAACCTTGAATGGGGACCAAGAACTGGATCCCCTTCTTCACTGACCATAGGTCTTCAGAAAGGCTACACCCTTCAAATTCTTACCAAACTAACAATTATTTGTCTCAATTAACCAATAATGATCTCACTCTCTACTGGAAATTCTGTTTGTATTTTTCAGAGATCAACGAGAACTGTGGACAACCAAACTCCACCAAGTGGACCTGAGTTGATGGGGCACCCAAGCAGAGACAAACCACCTCACACTTACCATTAAGAGCCCTAACGCAACCTCGAAGGAAGGGGTGTGATGGGCAAAAGAGCTATTCCCACAGCAAGGCAGAGATCCTAGGGAAGGATAATGGAGATAGGCCAAGGGTGCCCAAAATTGTCCCAAACAAAATTCAAAGACTCTTAAAAATCTAATAGTTATGCAAAATTTAAACTCATGACTCAGGGAAATTTGCAGAAGAGGTGGCAGAAAGAATGTAAGAGCCATGGGGCGGGGAGAATATCTAATGCATAAATGGTATGTCATACGGGTTTTAATGGTTTTCTCTAATAACTTATGATACTGAGCATATGGTTTTGTTAATATATGTAATTTTTCCAATAAAAACATTTAAAAAAAACAAGATGGGGGGCTGAAGACATGAAGTGCTTGCCTACAGAGAGCCTAATGACCTAAGTTTGATTCCCTAGTACTCACATGGAACCAGATGCACAGAGTAACAAAGGCATTTGGAGTCCATTAGCAGTGGCTAGAGGCCCTGACACACCCCTTCTCTCTGTCTCTCTCTCCTATCTCTCTTTGCTTATAAATAAATTAATTCATTAATTTAAATAAAACAAGATAAACAGAACTCGATTATAAGACTCTATTGCTAACACCACCACATGCTTCTGCTGCAGGACTCTCAGAAATCAAGCTGGGACTGAGCTGTAAGCTTCCTTCCTGCTGGACAGCTGTCATAATGCTATGCAGGCCACGAGGGGAGAAGAGTCACAGCGAATCTTACACAGCAGTGGATCCTGCAAGCTGCACAGCTAGCCATCCAAGAAAGATGTGTCAATCAGGGCAATGAGTAGCATGATTGTTATTGGATAGTCATCTGCTCTTTAATTGGATTTGAGGCCCATTCCACAGGAGTGAAGTTCACATCTCGTACTTAAAACCTAGTCAAAAGCTTAGAAGGCCATGAGCTGGGGGGGAAGCTACAACTGCTGTTGGGCTAAATGGTCTTTTGTGCTCATCTCATCATCCTCTAGATATGCCTGTGCCCATGGATCAGTGCTACTCTCTCACCTTTGATCATAGACACTTCTTTCCACTGTTGGTGATGACTACTGGAGAGGCTCCACACTGTCAAAGTACTGAAAATAAGTGATTGTAGCGTGTTCAGTGCTACATGAGACGTCTTCATCACACACCCAGAGCTCAGGTAACACTGGAGAAGAGGCGGCAGAAACAGTGTAAGAGCCAGAGAATGAGGGGGTGTGCTTTGAAACACAGTCTTCCTGACAGGATGTGACCATCACATCCATGACCTGATAGTGACTGCCATTACCTGCACAAGACCTGCATGATATTGGGCCCATCATGGATGGGAGAGGAGGGGAAAAATCAAAGAGGACAGGGGACTAGTTAGAAAAAAGAAGGGGTGCTCAAGGGGCGGTGACCTTTTCTATATCAAAACAGAAATCCAGAGGCTACAAGAACTCAACACTAAATCAGACTGCCAATAGGCCTGCCATGGTTCAGGGAATATTTTGAAAGATGGGCAAAAAGATTGTAAGAGCCACATGCTGGGTAGGAATCCCGGAGGCATGGTCCCCAGCTACCTCACAGGTACTGATTGAAGCTTTTATTCCCCCCGCAGTAAATACCATAATCTCCCTGAGGAGGGCTCTAAGGAAATGTGAGTCAGGGTGAGAGGATCAAAGCTGTTATAGTATATATAATAAAAATGTTTTAAAAGAAAAAAATTAGGTAGGGGGTTGGAGAGATGGCTCAGAGGTTCAAGGTGCTTGCTTACAAAGCCTGATGGCCTGGGTTTGATTCCCCAATATCCACATAAAGCCAGATGCACAAAATGGTCCATGTGTTTGGAGTTTTGTTTGCAGTGGCTGGAGGCCCTGGCATGCCCATACTCACTCTGGAGAGATGGCTCAGTGTTAAAGTGCTTGCCTGTAAAACCTATTGACCAAGGTTCAATTCCCTAGTACCCATGTAAGCCAGATACACAAGGTGGTGGATGCACCATTCTCTCTCTCTCTCTCTCTCTCTCTCTCTCTCTCTCTCTCTCTCTTTCTTTCTCTCTCTCCTTGAAAATAAATAAATAGGGTGGAGAGCAACTAAGGAAGACATCCCACCTTGGCCTCTGGTCTCCACACCCACAAGTGCACACATGCATGTGCACCTACGCCCACCCACATGCCCACACTCACACATGCAAACACATGGACAAAAAGAAAAGTAAGGAGCCCTAAAGATGAATCTGCCTCCCTGTGTCAACAGAGATCTCCCATTTCTGGGGCCATGCTATACCATGGCTACCATGGTTGTGAAGCTGGCTACAATGAGAGCCAGTGGGGGTGGGGGGACTTTACAGGTTATCAGAACCAGGTCTCAGCTACAGAGATTCCAATTTAATTAATCTGAGGTGGAGCCCATAAGTGGTGATGTTGTCCTTTCAAAGATCTCACGTGCAGCTGAAATAAGGACCCTCCAGTACTGGATGCTCCCCTGGGTCTACCTCCTAAGTGTCAGCCTCTTTGCCACCCAGGGAACATGTGATCAGAATACAGGAAAGGAAGCCTCGGAGTCAAGAAGCTTCAATTTCATTGCCTTCACTCCACCTCACAGCAGCTTGTCGCTTTCTGATTTCCAATTATATGAACCTGAGTCTACCAGCTCTGTGATCCTGAAACCAAGGAAGATTTCCCAGGAGAACAGCCCCAACTCAGTTTCCTTGGAAACCCAGCCCCAGGCTTTAGTGGAGCATGTACTCTGCAGCTGCCAAGGCAGGCTTGGGTGAGAACTCTAAAATCTGATTCTGAAATCTGTAGGCCTCTGGCTATTGGCTAGTAATCTAAGTCATGAACTTCTCTGTATTATTTGCATCTCTTGATGAGGAAGTAAGGCTTTCTCAACATGCCTGTGAGGTAATAAAGGAAAAGCCAAATGCTGCTGAGAGGGCTCATTGTGGGTCCTTGGACCCCAGTTTTTCCAGAGAGAGCTTGCTGACTACCTTTCAGGAGGCTGAACAGAGGTGATAAAGGGCTTAGCACATGGTAGTAAGTGCTTACTTAATACTGGTGTTTTCTGGAGAGGACGAGGGGAAGAAAAAAGGAAGGAAAGAAGGAAGGAAAGAAGGAAAGCAATGCTGGACGAACTCAACAATATAGCTACTTATCTCATTTCACTGTCAAAGAACCCAGATATGAGAAGGTATACCTCCATGTCATCCCTGTGCTAGAGCCTGTGTTCTGAGAAGTGACCAAAATACAATTAGGGGCCACCTGTGTGTCCTTTGAGGAACAATTTGTTAATAAGCTGGACCTAATTTTCTTCTGGTGGTTAGTGTTTTTCTGAATGCTTTGTTGAGTGCCTTATTCATCTACACTTATAGTTACTCACTTTTTCATTCTATTTTTTTCCTAAAACTTTTTCTAGAGGTGTTTTCGTTGTTGTTTTGTTGGATGGTTCTATAAATAATAAAACAAAGCCTCTAACTATTTTGAAAGTTCTGCTTCAATTTGGTCACTTGTGTAAGAGGGATGGGAGAGAGTGGGTTCATGCAACAGGGTATCAGCATGTTGCTGGTCTCAGGGTGACAAATCCCTTCCTCACTTTTGTACCTTCAGCCCCCTGCAATCATTTCCTCTGTTTTTCTAACTTCTTTATAACCAGCTCCCTATATTAAATTCATTCCTCGAATACCTGCTGCTTTCTGGAGCACTGACAAGTACCCTTGACAGGACTACAAAGGGCTTCATGATTCAGCCCTGCTTTTCTCTCTGACTTCATCTGCTCCCACTCACCTTCTCACTCACAACACAGCCACACTTCTTTCCATCCATTATTAGGAAAAGTCTTTTTTTGCCTCAAGGCCTTTATTTGCTTTCTCTGCTGCTTGATGAGACTCACTCCTTGTCCTTACACTGATGATTCAATCTAAGCCTTCAGCTCCCAACGCCCAAGGTCACCTCCTCTTGACAGGCCAGCCTTCATGTACTATCTAGGTATGTTTACTTACCGTCTTTCTAGGACATGGTTTGTGGTGGTTAGTTAATATCATCAACCTGACAGGATCTAGAATCACATAACACATCTGAGCATGTTTGTGAGGGAATTTCTAGATTAGGTGAAGTGAAGAGAGAAGACCCACCCTAACTGTGGGTGGCTGGAGCCCTGGACTAACTAGAAAGGAAAGATGGAGCTGAGCACCAGCATTCGCCTCTCTCTCTCTCTCTCTCTCTCTCTCTCTCTCTCTCTCTCTCTCTCTCTCTCTCTCTCTCTCTCCTTCCTGACTGCAAATGTGATGTGACCAGCCAACTCAAGTTCCTGCTGCCACACCTTCCCTGCCTTGATGGACTATACTCTTAAACTATAAGACAAAAGAAACTCTTCCTTATTGTGCTTTTGTGGGGTATTTAGTTCATAACTACAGTCTCTGTGTTTTCCTTTCATTTCATGATGACTTTATTTCTTTGGTTCCTTGGGCAAACCCTAAGGGCCTAGAGAGCAGAGACAATGTCTGCTTCATTACCCAGCCCCTAGAATCTAGAAAGTACCTGATACATGGTACCAACGACTAAGATGTTGAAAATAGATTGAGATTGTGGGTGATGAAATTCTACAGCACCACAATAATAGGTTCTATCCTCGCTAATAAAAAAATCTGAAACCTGAAATGATCCAAAATCTGAAACTTTAAAAATATTTTTATTTATTATTTGAGAGAGAGGATAGAGAGAACAGAACACGGGCATTCTAGGACATCTTGCTGTTGCGTATGAACTTTAGACACATGGGCCACTTTGTGCATCTGGCTTTACATGGGTTATGGGGAAGTGAACCCAGGCCAGCAGGCTTTGCAAGTAAGTCTTTAACCTCTGAGACATCTTCCCAGCCCCCAAATCTGAAACTGAATACTGCCACGACACCAGAGTGGAAAAATACCATAATACTTAACCTAATGTGAAGGGGCACAGTCAAAATTCAGGTGCACGGAAAATCTGTGTATCAGATATCTATGAAGCATAAAGGAACTTGTGTAGACTTGAGTGCCCGCCCCAAGATTCCTTTATATAGATATATATGCAAATATTGCAGAATACAAAACAATCTGAATTCTGAAACACTTCTGGTTCCAGGCATTGTGTACACTGGATCTCAACATAAATTGGCTTTGTGTTCTTTCTTTTTGAAAATTTTTGAAAATTGTTTTTTGTTGGTTTGTTTTTTTTTAAGGTAGAGTCTCAGTCTAGCGCAGGCTGACCTAGAACTCCATAGCTCCAAATGATCCTCTTCCCTCTGTCTCCCAAGTGCTGGGATTAAAGGTGTACACATTACTTCTGGCTCTATTATTTCTTTCAAATTCTTCCAGAGTCCTATGGGCTCAGGGACTGCTCTAAATATTGGCAATGTTGGGTTTTTTTTCCTGGGACTTCACTTTTAAGCATACAGGGCTCCTCAGTGCCAACTTGAAGGTTGCTATGGTAATTCCTTACTGGTGGAGTGTGGAGTATTTGCATCTCAACATCCAGTCAGCCCAGGTGGGAGGAATTCTTGTCTGTGGCTATGGAAAGGGCAGCTTTGGGATAACTCAGGACCTCCTTCATCTAGTTTGACAGAGTTAGGAGGAACAAGGTCCACGACTGTGGTTTACACAGATGTCTGTGTGGTTCTCTGACAAATAAGAACAAAATACATGCTTGGCCAGTGATTAACAAATACAGGCAGAGCCTGCGTCAAAGCATGTGAAAGACACCCATTATCCCCAGGCAGGCAGCATCAGTGGAGTCCTTAAGCCAAACACTACCCCCTCAGCTTTTGTATATAAAGTTTTTCTTAAATATTTTATTTATTTGAGAGACATATAGAGAAAGAAGCAGAGAGAGAGAGAGAGAGAGAGAGATTGAGAGAGGAGAGAATGAGTGAGTATGGAGGTGCTAGGGCCTCCAGCCACCACAAACTCAGATCTAGGTGCCATGTTGTGTATCTGGCTTTATATAGGTACTGGGGAATTGTACACTGCACTGCCCTCCCAGGAAGGGATGTCTGTTTCTAGCTTCCCTGAGCCTCCTTATATCCTGCCCCCTACTAAGGGGGGGGGCGCGCACCTTTCTGTGAATAATCAGAGACCCAGCCAAGATTACTAACAGGTCAAGTTGACAGCAAAACTTAACCATCACACACAACAAGTGCTCTTACCTCAAGCAAATCACCTCCCTAGCCCCTGGGGCAGCCTCTCTCACACACAGTCCTAACCTCTCAGTTTTATAGAGAAAAATAAGTAGTGCCACAAGAGTTAGAAAATATCACAAAATTTGTATTAAAAAGTCAAATGAAATGCTTTGTCCTGTATTTGCTCTGACAATCCTATGAAGAACACACTCAAGGCCACATACTCTTGAATGGGCACATCACGCTCTCACCTGTTCTGGTGGCTTGCATGTAAACTGTCCCCATAGTTTAATATGTGTGAACACTAGATCGCCAGCTGTATGGAAGGTTATGGAATCTTTAGGAAGTAGAGCCTTGCTGGAAGAAGTGTGTCTCTGACAACAGGCCTTGAGGATTTTTAACCTGGTCCCACTTGCTGTCTCGATACCTCCCCACCTCTTTGTTCCTTCCTCCCTGCTGATATGAAGATGGGATGCTGGTTTCCTGTTCCTGCCATGCTTTCTCCACCAAAAAGTACTCCACTTTTTGAAAGTATAAGCTGAATTACAGCTTCTTTCTTCCATAAATTGTTTCTGATCAGGTATTTAGAGAAAGTAACTGATACACCACTATTAAACATATCATAAGGAGGGTAGGGAGTCTGTGAAAAGGACAGCACAAGTAGGTGTTCCATGAACAAGCTGTTGCTAGATCACACCATCCAACTTCCTCAGGCCACAGCGTGTCATATTCCTAAAATGAGACAATAAGGCCCGTTTCCATTCATATTCTTCTTTCTCTCTCTCTCTCTCTCTCTCTCTCTCTCTCTCTCTCTCTCTCTCTCTCTCTCTCTCTCTCTCTTTCCTTGGAATTGAGTCCAGGACCTCATGAACACTATATAAGTGCTCTAACACTGAACTCCATCCCCAGCCTATCATATCTTGCCTCTCTAGCTCTCTGGAGGATGGCAGGAAAAGAGAGAAAATACATGAGGGGTCATGGAGTGCCTGATAAGGATATCTCTTATCTTTCAGAAATGGCTCTGACTGTCCAAAATAAGGAAACTTTATCCCAAAGGGAACACTTGTACCTCCATATCTGCAGGACCAGAATGGCATCTGCCTGTTGAATCATGCAGGTGTGGGTCTCACTTCTTCCTCAGCCACTGTCAGATTCCCAAACCAAGCAAGCCCTGGGATGAGGAAGGTCAGATTATTCCCTGACACAAGGTCATCGCTAGCAGAAACTCTAGACCCCAAATTCCTTAGTATGACATTTTAAGCCCTCTACAATCTAGTCCCAAAGTACTAGCAAGTCCTACCTTCTACTCCATTTTCCAAATTGTTTTGTTTGTTTTGATTTTTGAGATAGTCCAGACTGGCCTGGAACTCACAGTCCTCCTGCCTCAAAGTGCTGGTATTATAGGTATATATCACCACATAGACTCCTCTGTTCAACTCATCAAAGTCCTTCTCAACATGAGCATCCAACCTTAATGTCCTGTCTCAATGTAGTTCTTTCCTGCCAGGCCATTCAAGATCCTTTCTCTCTGTATATGCTGTTTATGAAACCTCAGTTATCCTGAATTTTGTGTGTGCTTCACCTTCCTCTAGAAGCTGCAAGTTTTGTCATTGGCTTCTCATCAGTGCCCGCTCAGAAACTGGCATCCAGGGCTTCATCCACCATCTCTGTGTTGATCTAATCTAGGGATTCATTCTCTGGGCCAAAGCAGTTAATGATGAAGGACCAGCACGGTCCTCCACCAAGCTAGGGAGAAAGGGTTTCTCCCTAGGACCACAGCAGCAAGAGTCCTGCTGGGCCCTGCTGAGTGGTGCACTCCCCTCACCCTGCTTGAGAGGAAGAGTCAAGGCTTGCTAATACCTGGCAGGTGAGATATGTCCTAGAACATTGGATAAGCAAAGACAGCAATTGTGACTTCATGTTCTGCCACCATCTGACATCTGGGGCTTCTGGCTCCAGCCCCATTCCTACCCCTTCCAGAGATTATACTCTCAGCTGGTCAGAACCCTCTGCTGTGTTCCGCAAATCCACATACATGCATCACTGAAATCCAGAAAGGCTTTGGAGCAAGCTCAGCACTGCAAGTCAGGTGCCTTGGAGCTGTGGTGACCACACCGCAGGTCAGGTGTCCTGGAGCTGTTGTGATCAAACACTGCAGATCAGATGTTCTGCAGCCATTGCAACCATACCTTGGAGCCCAGCAGCCCAGAAGTTGTCTGCTGATGACTGTCTCCAAGACACCTATCAATAGTGACAGTTCTCATCTCTGTCACAAGAATTTCTGGTGAGTGACCTATCATTTCCTGCACGTGTGTGTTCACACTCCACTGTAAATCATTTTGGACTTGGTGACAAGTAGTTTGAGTTTTTACTCATCTATCAAAAACACAGAACCCATGCTTATGCCAACCATTTTGCTGCTGGGATGGAGGAAAAGAAACTGACAAGAATTTTCTGTCCACAGGGGCTCTCTGCCCAGTGAAAGCCTGTGTATTAGGTTCCAGGAAATGAGGGAAGCAAAAAGAGGGGCCATTGGATACACTGAGCTTCCCTAGTCGATACTGACTGAATTAGAGTGAATAGGCACTGGCTAGAGGGAGAAGGAAAGACTCAAGGGAGTGGCATATGTGACATTACAGGGTCCTGGCTTGGGGCTTTGGTGATAGGGTCATGACTCTGGGTATGAGAATGGGTTGAATACTTCTTGTGAGAACCCTAGGTGCCAAGATAAGGAGCCAATTCTATCTGTTCTTCCATCCCTCTTGCAGGTCAGACGTGCCTAAGCTGCCTGTCTTAAGAGGGGCACAGGGGGCAAGGGGATAGAAGAACTGACCCCTCCTGAATCACTAAACTGAGAAGTTGGCCTCATGGCAGCAAGCATACAGCTGACTATACTAGGGTGGGGGGTGTAGCAGCCCACAACTTGATTGATTTTTGCTTCCCTGGACTGGAGGACTTCCCCTATGCTGTGGAAAGCACCTCTTCTGCTCCTGCTCCATGACTGATTTAAAGTACCATTCCTCACCCTCTACTTTCTCCCTGCTGATATGATGATGTTATGCTGGTTTTCTGTTCTTGCCATGCGTTCCCCACCATGATGGACTCTACTCTCTAGAACTGTAAACTGAAATAAACTCTTTCCTTCCCTGAGTTGCCTCTGGTCAGGTATTCATGTTCCCACAACAAGAAAGTGACTGATACAGAGGGCAAACCCTGTAAGAGAAACAGAGTGGGGATACTGAAACAGTCATTAGACTCCCATTCCAGGTGAAAGAGAAGAGCAAGGAAGGAAGATGATGTGGTCATGTCTCACAGAACAGCTTCTGAGCCTAGCAAGACATTCAGGGATCCTTGAACTGAAGTGACCCACCACAGGAAACCTGTGCTTCTAGCCCTCCTCACTTATTCCATGTGGCTCAGATCCTGGCTGAGGGGGCCATGAGCTGTGGTCTCATAGAGGAGTTCAGTGGGCCATCAGTCCATGAGGATCCCTACAGCCAGAGTTCTGAGAGACTGCACTCATGATTTCTGTCCTGATAATCTTGGAAAGTTGCTGGGTACTTTATTTTATTTTTGTATGTGCCTATGTCTAATAAATGTGGTATTTTTGTATATGGTATGCGAGGTGTATGTGTATACACTTGCAGCACCCTGGCATGTGTGCAGAAGAGAATGTCAGGTGTCCCTCTCCATCTTTCTTCCATCTTTCCTTGAGATGGAGTCTCTCACTGATTCCAGAAGTTGCTGTTTTGATGAGCCCAAGAAATTCTCCAGTCTCTGCTGCTCTTCATGGACTGATATTACAGATGTGTGTGGCTATGTCTAGCTGTTTACTTGGATGTTAGGGAATGGAACTCAGGTGGTCTCAATCTCATACAGGTTCCCATGCTGGTGCAGGAAGAGTTCTTAACCACTGACCCATCTCTTCAATCCCATGCTTGGTTCTTAAGTCACTTATCTCCCTAACCATGAATAGAGGACGTGTATTAGTTACTTTTCTCATTGCTGTGACCAAGTATCTGACAAGAAGCAGCTTAAGGAAGGAAAGAAGGATTTATTTTGACCTGCAGTTCCATGGGATACAGTCCATCATGGCAGAGAAATAAATCATGGCAACAGTAGCATATTGCAGCCACATCCAGGAAACAGAGAGAGATGAGCAAGAACCAGGACCAAGCTATAAAATCTCAAGACCTGACCCTCATGACCACTGCCTCCAGTAAGGCTCCACCTCCTGTTGGCCTTCTCAAACTGTGCCACCAGCTGGAAGCCAAGTGTTCAAACCTATGGGGAACATTTTACAGTCAAACTACAACAGAGGTCATAATTCCAACTCACAGATCATACTTGTAGTGAGCTTATTTCTATGCCTAGCACACACGGGGACTCAATGACTAACTGTTTCTATTATGGCCAATGATGCTGATATTTAGTAAAGGCTTTCATCAATGAACAACTAGAGCAAAGCTTGGACACAGGGGGCTGGAGAGATGGCTCAGAAGATAAAGGTGCTTGCAAGCCTGCCAGACTGAGTTTAAATCCCCAGCACCCACATAAAACTGGATTCAATGTGGTGCATGTGTCTGTGATCCCAATGTGCCTATGGCAATGGGAAGCAGTACCAGGAGAATCTGGAAGCTAGTGGGCCAGCTAGACTGGTGGACACACAGCATCAAAAACAATAAGAGAGACCCAGTCTCAAGAAGATGGATGGAGAGGAAGACCTCGAGGTGTTTTTCCTCTGGCCTCCACACAAGTACCCATACACATCCTTATCCATACACATTCACAATACCGTGGATTCTGTACTTGCCCTCTTGGGAGTATTGCCAAATGCTCTCAAGTCCCCTGTCCAAAATGACTCACCAAAAAGGGTCGAACAGCCCAATGCATAAAGCAGAACTGGTAGTCAAAAGCGCAGAACCAAGGAGCAGTGGGCAGAGAAGCCATAGGGTAATTGTGGTTCAGCCCACACCAGTCTAATTAGCAGGGTGGAGGGGGTGTAGTAGCCTGGCCTCCCAGGGACCACTTCCTGTCTCAGCAGGGTGAATAGTCACATTTTTTTTTTTGGCAGATTTCTCTTTCCAAAACTGCTGACAAATAAAAGGCATTTTAAAATAAGAAGCCCGTTGTTTAAAACTGATACTCAATTCAACTGAATGGATTGGATACCTGCTCTCATCCTTGAGCTCTGTCCCGAGGACTGAAGATGCATGAAATTACCCTGTCCCTGGAAGGAGCCCCAGAAACAGAAGCATTTTAAAGAACACTAGACATCAGTGCTTAAAATGAGTCTAGATGCCAAGAGAAGGAGTGATTGTGCAGAGCTGTGTGCTGTCCAATGCAACAGTGATTAAGGTCACAGTGGGCTTGAGGCCTTTGAGGCTTTACTGTGAGGGCTGGGACCAGCAGAGTTGTGCTTCAGGACTATTGCATCAGGGATACTGTGGAGTTGACAGAGGGGAGAACTGATGACACTTCATTCACATTTTCTGCCTCCACCCCAAGACTGTAAACTCCCCCAAGATGAGCGAATCACTTTCCTGTTTCTTCAGGTTATATCTAATCACGGAGTAGGTGATGGATCGATCAAGGTTTGCCACATGCATACATGATGGATGAAAGATATCGGTGCTTAGACCAACATTTTCCCAAATAAATTCTCAAATCAGAAGATTAATGGCTGATATCTCTCACATCTACCAGGTTCCAGGAAACTTTACAGAGGGAGTGGCGGATTAAAGTGAGTGCTGCTCTCTTGGCTAGTCTGAGAACCTCCTCCAGGGAGATGGTGGTAGACACTGAGGAGACTCAAAACCCATTAAAGCAGAAAATCAAAGCTTGCAGAGAGCTCAACACTAAAGGAGATTAATACCATCCATCTCAAGGCTTGGGGAACATTATGGAAGCGAGAGCAGAAAGAACTAAGAGCCACAAGGCGGGAAGGTGTATTCTGAGGCATTGTCCCCCCAACCACCACCACAGAGACTGACTGGTGCATTCAAGACTCTACAGAAATGGCCAATAACTCCACTGAGAAGAGCCTTCAGTGGGATGGATGGTGGTGAAGGGAGGGGGGCCATAAGAGTATAACCTGGTGGGAATATATCCAATTTGCAACATATTCATATATTAAAATTCTCAATAAAAATTAATAGTTGATATATGTCTCTGTGAAGGAATAAACATGCCAACCATTTGCCTATTGCTACCTCAGCCACAGCCCTTACATACACAGCCCTGTCTTGATTAATCCTTAGAGAACTCCTGTTCCCATTTGACCTATGTAGCAATAAAGGTGAAGAGAATTCGATGTTTGGAGAAGACATTAAAGGTCATGATGGGGACTAAATATGAAAGCATAAATTTGTCTATCAAGTCTCTTTATAACACATTGCACAGAAATAAGCTTATATGTAGGCACTTGAGAAAAGCAACCTGCATATTCAGTGTGTGTGTGTGTGTGTGTGTGTGTGTGTGTGTGTGTGTGTGTGTGTGTGTGTTCAGCAGCCATCCTCTGAGGTTTTCCATCCAACTGCTGTGTAAATGGAGTCTGTTTACTCAGGAGCAGGCCTGCTGTATTTGGAGGAGACCCTTCCTGAGGTTACATCATGCACAAAAGCAAATACATCTGGAGACACCTAGGCCAAGCTGAGCTGGCAGAGAGCAGAGGCAGCTGAGCAGAGACTGGAATGAGCTCCCACCATTGTCTGCACTGGCTTTTAACTGGAAAGTCTTCAAATAAAATGACTTCCCACTGAACATGTGCATTTCCAGTGACTCTCCTTAAGCAGAGCATGTCATTTCCAGGGGTGATATACCCCAGTAACGCCACACAAAGGAGTCACCCCAATCCTCAGAACCACTTCTGATGGGATACCTCTCACCCCAGGGTAGCTACTGGAGCTTGAGGACATATTTATAGCCTTAACTTCTGCCTGCCTCAGGTTCTCAAAGCCCTTTGCAAAGAGCACCCTGTGTTAATGCTGTCAGGGCCCCAAGCAGGGAAATTGAGGTAAACTACCACTCAGACACTTGCTGAACAGCTGGCTTAATAGTATGTGTAATCCTTTCCACACCCTGAGATGCCCATCAGCACCACATCTACAAACGAGGAACATGAGGTTGCACAGAACACTTTGACAAAGTGCCCAAGGTCCTCAGGCAGAAAGTGTGAGAATCAAGGTGAAACCTGGTTGATCCGGGTCTTTCAGATCCCTGTTGTGTGTGTGCATGCACATGTGTGTGGTACATGTGTCATGTGGTACATGTGTTATGGGTGTGGTGAGGAGAGCTGCTTGTATGTAGGGTAGGCCTGTATGGCTGTAGAGTGTGTGGAACATATGTGTTGTGTTTGTGTAAGTGTAACCAGCATGTGGTAAGATGGGGTATGTATGTGGAAGGTGCATGTATGGTGTATGATGTGTGTAGATTGTGTGCATAGAGGATGTGGATATGAGTGGTGTGTGTACACAAGATGTGAGTGGTATCTGGTGTGTGTATAGTGTGCATGTAGAATGTCTGTTGTAATCAGCCACACACCACTGGGATGAATCTCCAAACCAGGCACAGTTTATGAGAGAAAAGGATTTATTTCTAGCTATAGATACAGGGGAAGTTCCGTAACAGTGAAAGAGGCTGGCCCTCTTTCACAGGTCCAAGCAGAGAGAAAAACCCATCACCTACACCTTACACACAGAACAGCAAACAGGTGGGAGGGGCAAGGAGAGAATTTCTTCCCCTTTATATAGCCATAGGGTGGGGCCTTGCAACCCTTTCCCAGACTTAATGGCTTCCTGAGTCTCTGGAATTTCCTTTCTGCGTGACCCACACAGGAAAGGATGTTTACTTCCAGCTTCTTTGAGTTTCTTTACATTCTGCCCCTTGCAGAGAGGCTGTCTTCCTGTAAACATTCTCAGAGACGTACCCAAGATAATTAAAAAGATCCAAGTTAACAACAAAACCTAACCATCACAATGTCTATGTGCAGAATGTGGAATTGTATAAAGGAGGTGGATCTGGGTGGTGTGTGTATAAGGTGTGTGTGCATGGGGATGTGTGGAGGAGGTAGGTATGTGGTGTGTGTGTGTGTGTGCTTGTGTGTGTGTGTTTGTGGGGTGTATGTACAGTGTGCCTTAGGAACAAAGTTTTATAGTTTCATACCCTTCTCAAATGTCAGGGCTGCAGGGCTGATACTGGGGCTGGTGGAGGGCAGGTACTTGGGCTTTGGCATTGGTAGAACTAATTCGTATCAATCCCTGCTGTGTGATCACAGCGAGGGGAAAACACCTAAACTGCATCTCTTCTCATCTGTCAAGCCACATGGCAGGGTTGTCCAGGAATACTTACTGGCATTTATCTCCACCCTTGCTATACTTTTACGCATGAGAAGACCCTATGGGCTCTACCTTCAACATGTTTTCTAGAATATAGCTTGTTCTTGCCAAATCCTCAGAATGTAACCTTGTTTGAAAATGGGGTCCAAAATGCAGATGTAATTAATCAAGACAAAGCAACCCTGGAATAGCATGGGATAGTAGGAAAAGAGAGCTGGGATCAGAGGTCAGTGGTAGAGTGCTTGCTTAGCATGCACGAGGCCCTGGGTTTGATTCCCACCACTGCCAAGGGGACATGACACAGAAACAGGGAAAATTTTATGTGAAGACTGTGGCTGAAATGGCAATAGTGTTCTCCAAGCTCATGCAATTCCTTCCAGCACTACACATGCTGCCATCTTGTTACCATTCTGGATCTAGCAGGGTCTCTTGGTGTTGTGTGAGGACAGTCTGTGGTATCTTCAGCAATAGAGTCTTACCTTAGGTGTGGGGCAGGTATTCAAGCACTTTGACAAAAACCTGTCTTGTTTGGGGATATTGCGGTTCTCTTTGATCAACAACTCAGTGTGGGAAGTAACCAATGACTGAGACAGGCAGTTGCAGGCCTGAGCAAATTTTCTTGGGGTTAGGCTTTCTCCCATTCTATTCATGGCCCCTCTTACCAGGCGATGCCCCACAGCTTCCTTAAGAGCTTACTCTTTGAAAGTAAGGATTTTATGGTATTGATTCATTATTGGTTTAGCTTATTATATAAGTCCTCCATCCCATCCCCTCCAGTTCCTTCTATCCCCTTTGACAGTCTCTCAATTCACTTGTCAGGTTTGCTTAGTGTCTACCTTATTTTTTGAAACAGAGTCTCTCACTGAACCTGGAGCTCACTGATTCAGCTAGACTAGCTAGCCAGCAAGCCGTAGGGATGCCAGGTCTCTGCCTACCCAGTACCAGGATTACCTATACTTAGCTTTTATATGGGTACTTGGGATCCAAACTCAGGTGCACATCTTTATGCATCAATCACTTTATTGACTGTACCATCTCCCCAGCCTCCACATAGACTTTCTTACAGAGTTTTGCTTCTGCTAAGCAAGTAGGTTGGGAATAATACCCTATTGTGCATACTCAGCCATCTTATGAAACATAAGGGCAGAACTAAAAGTTTGATGATGGTAGTGACCTGTATATGAGATGCCATGAGTTGTGGTGGGAAAGAAATAACACTAGAAATATACAGAGCAAGAAGAAAAGACCAACAATAATCTAATGAGTAAAATGGCCTATGTGAACTTGTTTTCATCAGTCCTTGGTCAAAATACAGATTCTCTGCCAACAAGAACAGAGTCAATAACACAGAATTTTCAATTATAAGCAGAACACATATTTCTACTTCTGACTGGAATCTTACAAAATAAAATTGACCCAAACATCTACCTTTTGGGGGCACATGTTCACTGCAAACCACTTATTGATAGCTGAAGAGGAATTCAGAATATGCAGCTGAAAAGCTATTAGGAAAAAGAAGTGCTATGAAAATATGTCAGACAATTCAATAATAAAATATGTTTTTCTAGAATTTTGTCTTGTGATATTTATTATCATAAAAACATTTAACTCACCCTTCCTCTTCTCATTCCCTCTCCTTGGCCTTCCCCTTTCTCCTCTTGTTCCCTTGAGGAACTTTGGCTTTGTTAGATTACCTGCTTAATCCCTGTTCTTGTATAAATACTCTACTGGTCTTGTTTATATGTATATATTACCCAGTTGGATATTAGGACTGTATTTTGCTCCACCCAGCCTATTAGAATATTTGCATAGCAGACAACTACGACACATTGGGTCTCTTCTGTTATTACTCTGGGAATAATATAAGAGTCATACCTGGCATATTTGGCTCTGACCCTGAAGATATATAACTTCTATATGTCTAAGAATACAGTAGATAATTAGAAAACCCAAGCATTGAATTACCTCAAGATGTAAAATCTCTACATTATAATACAAGAAACAATAAAATATCAAGACAATTTAATTCCACCAAAAATTATAAATCTATCAGAAATAATAACCTCCAGTGAAACTGAGTTAGACTAAACACCTGACAAAGACTTCAAAAGAATGATTATAAATTTCTTCAAAGAAATCAAACTCCAGAAAGAAAACACAGGAAGCTAACTTAAGGAGATAAGGAAGTCAATACAAGATATGAGTAAAGAGGTTAAAAATAATAAGGACATTCCAATCAGAAATACTAGGAATGAAAAATACAGCAAGTTAAATACAAAATTCTGTAGAAAGTCTCACCAATAGAATGGATCAGGGAGAGGAAAGAATATCTAAACTGGAAGACCAGGTGGCAGAACTGGAACAGTCCAACAAAGAGAAAGACAAACTAATATGAAGGTATGAACTGGAAATCCAATACATTCTGGACACTGTGAAGAAATCAAAAGCCTAAGGACCAGGGTCCAATTCCCCAGTGCCCACATAAAGCCAGATGCACAAAGTGGTGCATGCATCTAGAGTTTGTTTGTGGTGGCTAGAGGCCCTGGTGTGACCATCAATTCATAATTCATGGTCTCTCTCACTCTCTCTCCCTTGCAAATATATATGTCTTGAATCATTGCTCTCACTTCACCCCTACATAGCTTTAGACAAGTCAATTAACCTTGATGAGCCTCAAGTTTCTCTTAAAAAAATGGGACTACTAATACATAATTTGTCTTACTTTCACACAATGTGGGTGATGAGTGTTATGTGCAGCATCGAAGGGACAGTGCTTTGAAAACTATAAAACCATACAAATGAGGGAAGGCTTAAAGGTTTTCTAGCACAGAAACATGAAGAAAGGCAGATTAAAACTACCCATAGAATCCACTATCATTCACGTGTTAGCATACTCCCCTGAAATTGGCCTGTGTGTTGTTTCTCTATAGGTATCATATTGTTTACACAGTTTTGTATTCTGTCATTTTCTTTTATCATCTTACCAACTCCATCAAAAATACTAGGAACTCCTAAATGTCTCTTTGATGTTTAACCTCCTGGTACTTTAATTTCTCTATCTGTAAAATGGGTCCTTAACATATAGCTAAGCAAGGGGCTGCAGTCTGATATATCTTTGGTACTTGGGTGAAAGAAAGGCCATATGGAATTCAGAGTAACTTCCATGTTAGTGAGCAAGGCATTTGAGATATTAGCTTCACTCCAGCCAGTGCTGGAAGTGGGAAGGAGAACCCAGGGTTCTCCTTGAGCATTTCCTATTGGACTGTCTTCCCACTCCCACTGAACCAGGGCAAGGGATGATTCTGTTCCTCTCTGTAGACACACATCAGCCAACATGACCCCAAAGGACCCCCATAGCAGGACTTGTGTGATTTCACTATGAAATCACCCAAGCTGCAGCTCTTTTGTGGTCTTGAGTTGTGCCCTTTAAATCCCACAGTGTGCAGCCATCCAAGCCCTGGAAGGGACTCCAGACACTGACATAGAAATGAATTGAAAATCCAAGATCTACAGTAAGTTTCATAGGGAGAACTGCTGGTCTGGAGCCGAAAAATTCCCAGGGAAGAGTTTCCTGCCAAGAAAGCAGGGTGTCCTGACTCTCCTTCAAAGCCTCCCCTCAATAAGGTGTGTCCTCAGAGAACATATCCTGACGTCTTCATAGAACTGGGAGATGGGCAAGGAAAGAAAGGATAATGTCACGTGGGTGTTCCAAGAGCCCAGCATAGGTCCTGGCACAAAGTATGTGCTTAGTAAGTGTTTAATGAATACTGAATAAGAACACAACTGTGAAAAGTATGATTAACAGTGGACCAAGTTTCTGTCCCCTTCTGCTGCCTCAACATTGTCTTCTGGGCAGTTTATATCACTTCAGGGAGTTTAGGTGAGCTGAGCTTGGGGGGAGTACTTCATGTTTAAGCTCATGTCAACCGCTTTTTCTATTTTCACATCTGATAGCTGCACTCCAGGTCAGTGGTCTATGTCCTTGGAGACAGTACCAATCAGAACAGGGAGTTCAAGGACCATGACACATGGGTGGGGATATTTAGCCTTCCAACTCTCCCCTGGAGTCAGTTGCAGAAGCTCGGTGCCAAGGGGCATCAATGGGTGGCACTCAGGGACCAGCAGTTATGAGGTCACTTAGGCGGTACCTCACACCCTGGTAGCATGCGAGCTGGGTGTGGTACATGTTGGTAGTGTGGCAGTGGTAAGTGGCTATGGCAGGGTGCCTCATTTCCCTGGCAACATAGTAGAGACTATTCCAAAAACACCAACCATGGATGCTCCAGAAGGTCTAAGGTCTGAACCTGAGCCTGCCAGAAGCCAACAAGTTCAGTGACCCTGGCCCCTCCCAGGAGTTGCCATCCATGGACTTGGTTCTGTGTTTATTCTCTCATTTTGAAAATGTCTGTCGCACCTTGGTGTCAACTGTAGTGGGAGGAATGCCAGGGGAAGCTGATTTGCGATAACTGGAGTAAACAGACCATTGGCATGAAACATAGTCTGCGGCCATGAATAGGCTGGATACAGTTCCTACTGGGAGAGAACAGCAAACCAAGAAAGGAGCAATTATGCAATGAAGGAGCCTGGGCCTGGGGGAGTCAATCAACAGCCATTAAATTCGGCCAAATATTCCACTCAG
>PVHP010005131.1:0-67086 GCA_004024765.1 Zapus hudsonius
AAAAATCCACTAGATTTAAAAAAAAATAGATAAAGCCTGTAGGTCATTGGTCAAAGTCCAAATGGATCCAATTAGGGTTTGAAAAACTCACCCAACTTCAGAATCACCTACCGATTGTTAAGCTGTAGGTCCTCAGGTCCCTGCTTTGGACACGTTGGCTTCGTAGCTAGGATCAGGAGTCAAGGGTGTGTTTTCAGTAAGCATCAGGCAAATGAAAAACAGTTAACACGTTTAACTCACACAACCCTGTGGAGTTGAGATTTTTTCCTATTTCACAGATAGTTAAGTGGAGGCACCAGGAAGTAAACTGCACATTTACACATTAGGGAAAAAACACATTCTTATCCTCTGTTCTGTGACGCCTTGCTAAGCATGAACTTCTATCCTAGGGTTTTAGCAGTTCTAAGAATTATCTGAGCGTATCATATACATCTCTCCTCTTGTGATATCATACTCCTGCCCTACATGGACACTCGTTCCCGTCTCTAACAATGAAAGAAAGGGATGTCTGAGAGCCTACCCCACAGTGAGCAGAGATAATACCAGGAATGGGGGTGCTTACCCGTGGCTTCAAGTGGTTCTCAAAGAAGGCTCCCTCACCCAGATGCATAGCTACCACCTGGAAATTTGTTAATCAAACCTTTAGTGTCACTCGAGAAAAATTGAATTAGAAACACTTAGACTGCAGGGCCCCCTCCTTACCTCCACCCCTTACCGAGAAGTGCTGCAGGTGTTTCTGATGAAGGCTACCGTTTGGTAACCACTAATTTGGAAGCCTGTGTGCTGTTATCTTCCTGCTCCCAAGATCCACAGTAATGGGGGGACTTGGCCATGAAGAACTGTCTCCTTTTTCCCTATAGCTCTCAGAAGCTGTGTTGCCTCAAAACTCACGTGACCACTGACAAGTCACTTCAAGGCTGTGCTTTCCCCAGATCCTAGAGTCACCAGCCACTTCAATGTGGTGTCTTCCCATCCTGCCTTTTCAACTAATCTGAATGTACAGATGATTTCTATTAGCATTTTTGAAGTCCTCCTTGGCTCCATGTTTATGGCTGTGAAGTGCCCCGTGACATCAGTGAAATAATGAGATTATGAAAATTAATTGTGCTTGTGAGTCAAAGCAAAATACAAGGCAAGTGTTCTTCATCTAAGATGCTTGGGAGTAGGATCCTATCATACTTTGAATTTTTCTTAGATTTCACAACACTGGCATATACCGAATGAGATTTTTGCATGAGAAGATCCTACCTGAAACAAGACATCTATGTATGTTATTATACCTACACCCTATACACACAGTCTATATGATGTTTTTGAGAAGTTTGTGCATGAAGTGAAATTTGATGGTGATGTGTCATTTTCCCTGTGGTACATGTCAGTACTTTGAAAGTTTTTGATATTAGATTTTTGCATTAGGGATGTTCAACCTGTATTTACACGTGGATGATTAAGCCACAGACATTTCTTCTCCCATCACTGGAGAGGCTGGAAGCCCATGATTAGGGTGCCAATGCAGTCTACTTCTTGTGAGGACCATCTTCTTGGTTCGTAGACAGCTGCCCTCTCTGTGTCCTCATTTTTGTGCATGTCTGAAAAATGTCATATCAAGTGTCACTTCATATGAGGACATGAATCCTGTGGTCTTGGGACCACGCCTATGGCCACATTTGCCTCAATGAGGTCCTTAACGGTCCTGGTTCCAAACACAGTCCCATTGGGAGTGAGGATCACTACATACGAATTTAGGGGCAGTTCACATAATCACCTATAGCCTGACTTAGCAGAATGCCTGGCATGAAGAAGGACCAAGACGCTGCCAGCCCCTTTCCTTCCCCTTAGTGGTACTGGGGAGATTAGTTCTGAATGTCAAAGACAGTGTCTTCCCTCAGACAAAGAGACAGGGGCTGGGACTGTAGCCAGTAGGAAACAGGTTTCTTTTAAATTGAGTTACTCCCATAGATACGTCTTAGTTGATTTATTTGTTTGGGTTTTTTAAAGTCCCAGGCACATCTAATTTATATTTTGGTAAATTATATTTATATATTTTGAAGATGAAAATTTGATTGTGTTTCATTGCAGTGGTACCAGAAATACTCACAACATGTTCTTGGTGTCGAACACCATGCAGAGAAGTTTACGAGCAGTCATCTCTCCCACTGACAAATTTCTGGTGCTTCTGAGCATGGACATTCTGATTTATAACGGACACTCAGGAAGTTTGCAAACATGTTGTAATTTTAGCTATTCTCACCCCTCAGCTTTTTATGAGTCCTTGGGAAAACATTTTTTGCTTAGCCAAAGTTTATCTGATATTGTTGAATTTTTTTTTTAAAAAGGTATACTTGCCCATACAGAAGAGTGTTCAGTTTTTGTCAGATGGGTCTACAGAGAGTGAGGATTAAGGTCACAATATTTCTGGAATTCTGGAGGAGGTTTAACCCAGAAAGTCTGCACGACCAGCCCCAGGGGCTGAAGGACGTGTGGAAATGCAGAGCTTGTATAGAGTGACATTGCTATGAGCTGGTTTGCTGACCTGCAGGCCAGACAGAGGATGTGGAGAACTCAGAGGAGAGAAATGATGAATGTGTATCTCTCTACTCTCCTGTCACCTGGAAAGTGGGAACACCGAGCATTGCTAGGTACCAAATATGCTGCAGAAATTTTGGTACCTTAGGAACTAACCTGTTTCTGAATGCTAAAAGTAGATGTAGGCCTCAGGCTAGCCTTCATTTTAGAAACCTCTTTCATTGGGGAAATATGGACAATTGCCTTTGTCAAACATTAAGTTATAATCAGACTGTGGTTTTCAGGCTGACTAGAAGGCATCCCACTCTTTGGAAATGTGGACATATTCCATGAAGATATTTCCTAGGGTGCCATGAAAGGATCTGTGTGCCCAGGGATATACGATATGTGTTTCCTGTCAGATCACAAAGTGTGGGGTGCCTTCACGCAGCCATCCCTTTGGGGCCTGGTGCTTTCTCTGGGTACTGCCTCTGCCTTCCTCCTAACAATCCATGAGTTCTTCATGGTTGGGGGGTGAGAGAGAAGCAGAGACAGGAGATCCATGGACTTTGCCATTGTTGGTTTATTTCTTTGTCTGTTTGTCGAGACATGTAGCCCAGGAACTCACTAATTCAACTCATGACTCCAGCCTCCAGTTACAGGTGTGCATCACCACACTTGGCTAACCATAGACTTTGGGATCAGACAAATCAGGAGTCAAATGAGCTCTGAGACCTCACAATATGATCTTGGGGAAACTATCCTCTCAGACTCCAATTTTCTTCATCTGTGAAGGGATAGTATTATCTTCTACTCCCCACACTGGTAGACAGGACAGATTGAGATCATGTATACAAATGATAAGCATGTAGAATGGAACAGGAGTGAATGCTCAGTAACTATTAGCAGTCGTTTTGCATCAAGAGAATAACAAATGAAAATATGAATGAGTCAAAAGTAGTTTTACCTATTCAGCTCCAGAGAAAACATTTCATTTTATCTTAAGGTCACTGAGATATAAGGAACGATGTTAAGAAGAGTTACTGGTTGGTTGGTAGGGGCTGGAGAATGTGGGAGGGAAGCAGGGAGGTTCAGACTCAAAGTTAGCTGTGAATGCCACTTACAAGGATGCCACAGGTGGCCTGTGGGTGGCTTCCTCCTTGGGCATGAATGTCCCATTCAGTTGAAGAAACCTTTAACAGGTTCCTGATGATGGCCAACATGGTAGTAGGGTCTGATAGAGGGGGGGTGTGTGCGTGTCATGTGTGGTGTGGTATGTCTGGTGTTGTCTCTATGTAGCATGTGTGCAGACATGCAGGATTCACAGGAGAACTTCAGGTTCCTCCTCTGTTGTTCAACTGCATGTTTCCTTGAGACAGAGTTTCTCACTGAACCCAGAGTAGCCATTTTTCGGTCAGAGTGGCTGTCCAGCTAGCCCCAGCCCTTCTCTGGTCTCCGCTCCCCAAAAGTCCAATTGGAGCTACAGGTTTGCATGGCCATGGCCCAGTCTTGGAAAATCAAACTCGGGATGAATCAAGTCCTCATGGGCCCTCATGCTTGTGCAGCTGACCGTGTCCCCAGCCCCAGGAGGACCTTCTCAAGCAAACGTGGGAGAGGGAAGCCAAGCACTGTAAGAGCTGGCTGGTCAGCTTACTCTCTTGGGTTGCATTTTCCTAGGAAAACAAGTCTGCTTGTGATTGGCATTGCCTTCCATAGAGACGTTCTCAAAGATCTCTCTGGAATATGTATTCTGCACACACTGTGGCATATGTTGAATTAATGAAAACACAGGATGAGAATACGTAAGAGCTAGCAGTTGCAAGGACTGAATTTAAAATTTATAGTTCCAATGGTGCTAAAGAATATAAGGACAACCAACTTCAGAGGAAAATTTTTGCAAGACTTTGAGTTATTATGAAATGAGAATATCCATTAGGTTACAAGTCTCCTTAGCTATGGTGAAGAGCAGACAAGGATACATTAGACCCATGGGGGACCTGAAGTCATCGTGTTCATTTTCCTTTCCATCTCTATCTCTGACGAGCTGGAGTTGTACCCCTTTTCTGGAGTCATGGAAGAGTCTGGCCCTGTAGGCATGTGACATGACTTCAAGTTCTGGACTCTAAATACGGACACATAGGCCACTAACATAGATTTCTTGTTTAGGTGAAGCTCAAAAATACCCTGTTCAGAGCAGCACTGTGGAAGCACATGGCATCCATGTCACCTTGCACATGGTGACGTCACCAGACCCCCTCTTGCCACTGCTGAAAGCTGGCAGTGAAAAGTCTCAAGACTAAGAGTGAGGGAATAGAGGACAATCTCTCCTGCCCACCTGATGAACACTCAGCACTTAAGGAAGGGTTCTCAACTGTCTTGCTCTCTCTCTCTCTCTCCAGTATTGCATTCATTCTTGGTAGATAGTCGGGGCCCTTCAGTATGTGGAATTTCTGAAAGATGGGTTCTTGACAGACTTTGACCATATTCAGATGAAGGAAATATAGAAAATAAAGCTGCACCTAAGCATTTAGTACTTGTTGGTAATTTTTTCCCCTCCACTTCTTTCCCAGTGTCTATGGGCTCTGGACTTCATTGCTGTGGCCACTAGGTGAAAGTATTTGACATTCTGAGAACATTTAAGGGATTGAACCAGTGGTTTTTCTGTCCATCCTTCCTTCTTTCCTCTTTCTCTCTTTCTCCCCCTTTCCCTCCCTCCCTTCTTTCTTTTGTCTCTCTCTCTCTCTCTCTCTCTCTCTCTCTCTCTCTTTCTCTCTCTCTCTCTCTCTCCCTGGCTTGCACTGTGGCATCTGTTGGGAGATGCTAATTACAGCAATTAAGTAAAATGAGGATGTAATATTGCTTAGCAACCCAGTTACCTAATATGTAATTTTCCTAATTTGGCTGAATCTGTGTGCTGCAACTGTTGTTGCTTTAATTAAGGATATTAATAATAATGTTTGTGTATGGAACATTTTCTGCAGCATTCTCTAACACCTATCCAGAATTAAATTAGTATGTAAGCATTCCTTGTGAGACAGATTTGTGCTTGTATGTTTCCTTGTTTGTTGTTCTCAAAACACAGTCAGGCTAGGATCTGAGGACCCAGAAAAACAATATGCAATATCTGGTGGTAGAGAGATGAACACTAAAGCTCGTCTGAGTCTCATGGCATCCACCACTTAGAGTGTGCGAAGGAATTGTAAGGCATCTTTTTTGAAATCTGGTTTGGGGACTCATTTCCTATCTACCTCTTTGCATGAGATCTAGGTCAATGAATGGAAATCGTAGTGACTCTCACTTCTCTGAAAGTACAATCGACTTCTACTGCACCTCCCAACCAGCAAGTTCACTACAGACGCCAGTTCCCGAAAGAAGAAGCGGGAATGCTGTTGAGCATTCTCATGAACTATTTCATGCTCATCACCTCGAAAGGCAAATTTTCAGGGATATCCTGACATCAGCTCTCGCTGCTTTGAGGGGCTGACGGTAGGAGGCGTCACACAGCTGTCAGTAATCATGCACTTTTTAATGTTTGTATACGTAGACATATATAATCTACGTGTGTGTGCATGCGCACTCGAGAATTCATGGACATGTGTGTATGCATGTGCCTTGGCACACACGTGGAGCCAGGGTGCAACCTCAGCTGTCAGACCTCACCTTCCACCTTGTTTAAGTCAGGGTCTCTCAATATTCACTGCTGTGCTCACCAGGGTAGCTAGCCTGAAAGTTTCTGGGAGATTCTCCTGCTTCTGCCTCCCTTCCCTCATGTAAAGCATGATGGGATTGTTACTGGGATTACAAATGCTTGAACATCAGCTTAAATGGCTTCTGATAGTCTGGATTCAGGCACTCATGCTTGCATGGCTTGGGATTTATCCAGGGAGCCATCTCCCCAGAGTCGAACCAGAAACCTCTTACACAGTTTTCCTTATTGTATTCTGGCTCTTGATTTTGTTATTTACTTAAAAATACACTCACTGAGTACCTGGTATTGATCCAGTTGCTAAGGATACAGCAGAGAGAAATCATATAAAAATTCCTGCCTGCATCAAACATATATTCTAAGGATAATGATTGTTATTAGATCATATCCTGTGTTAACCACAACCGCACACAGTATTCACATATCACCTTATTTAATCACCACAACATAATGAGGTGGGCAGACTTTTATCCTGACTTTGGAGTTGAGGAAACTAAACCAAGGAGAGTTTAAGAAAGTTGTCAGTGTTACAGAGCTGGGATTTCACTTCTCCTCTATTACATGGCCCTATTCATTTGGGTGTTTATTCACACTGCTATCCAATAAGAAATGTAAAATCCTAGTGGGGGTTGTGGCTTTGCTTCCAACTATGAGAATGCGTGTCTGCATTTTATAACCTAACACCAGGGCATGTCCTTGGGTTTAGATAAAATTTGGAAATTAGGAGGAAATGGCAATATGAAAGCCTGCCCCAGGATGCCAGTATTTTTTCCTGGCTGGGGAAAGAAGTTATCTTCTCTTGGGAGACAACTTTTTCTTGGTTGCTGAAATTTAGTTCCTGACATAGATAAGAGACAGATGGTTATGTTTTTAAGAATACACAAATAGCTTAAAATGTAGAATAATTGAAGGATAAATAATAGCTATTTCAGGGTTCCCCTGAGACTGCAGATCTGGACATAGCATCGTGGGAGGAATGTAAAAAGGTTGTTCCTGGCAAATGGGGAAAAACTCAGGCAGAAAGAGTTCAGCCCTACCTTTCCAAATGTCCAAATTATGACTTTTAAATATTTTTTTGCCTGCTGACATTTACTTGGCACTCAATTCCCAGAATCTGGCTATGGTAATGTGTTCCTGTGTGTTGTCTGCAGATACAGAGCTCATTAGGAAGCCCTTTCACTGGGTCAAAGCATTTCAGAATAGATCAGGGTTTTGTGTGTGTGTGTGTGTGTGTGTGTGTGTGTGTGTGTGTGTGTGTGTGTCTGTGTGTGTCTGTGTGTGTCTTTGTGTGTGTTTGGTCTGCAAAACCAAAAACTTGAATATTAAAAACATTTTGGAAAGTGTGCAGTTTATTGGTGATCTACAGAATCGCCAAGGGATGACATCAGGTGCTTACCCTGAACAAGCGTAATCTAAAAGGCGGTGGTCATAAAACCTTGAAGAAAATGGCTTGTTAATGATATGTTGGGACCTAGAGGAGGTGACTGAACCCAAAGAGGAGATCAAATAGTTGTAAGCTCCATTTTGTGACCCCAACAACTTTCTTTCCTTCACTATCTGCTTGCCCAGCAGCCGTCAACTTTGATAGGTGAGCAGCAACTCAGCGAGTGAGTTCCAGTACCTCTTAGCTGCCAGCTGGGGTGCTTTGAGCATTGGTGGAAGTGTTCCTTCCTCGTGTTAGCTCCAGGAAGCAAGTCAGCCATTCTACTGCGGGTCTCCCTGCATGGGCCAGGTTGTGATGCCACCATAGACCAGTGTGCGTGGGGCCAAACACTGTAGTTCATGTATGATCTGATGAGAACACAGGGCCACTGCCTCCCCTCATTCTTGCAGTTTCAGATCACACCTGAGCTGCTGCAGCTCTGGACTGAGTTGGCCATCAAGTCAATTTCCAATGGTGTGTCCACAGTGCATCCCCCTCAGCATTATTGGGTCACTGAATGTTAGCTGGAGTGGTCACCAACTGATATCTACACTCTATGCCGTTTTCTTCCCAGTTTTGAATATGTCCATTCCTCTACTACTTCATAAAAATCATTGACTCAAATATTTAATAGAACAGGTTTGGGCCATTGCTTCACCTCCTTCCCTGATTAAATTGGGCCATAAAGGCTGTGGCCATTTCACAAAGTAAGCTTTTTGCTGTTCTTTTCTTCTTTTATAGCAGTCATGAATATTAAAGATTTTTTATGAATATGCTTTTTCTGAAGTCATTTATTATTTTTTTCCAGTAATCGTGTGTCTTTTAAATTATTTTTTAAAGTTGGCATACAAAGTAGTAGGTTTCATTATAGTATTTTCAAAGATAAATCTTATTAAACTTTTTGTTCTCATTTACCCCCTCCATCCCTCTGGCTGATTCCTCTCCTTCCCTCAGATAGTGTCTCCTCTGCCTGTCATCTCACATGTATTCTGTTGCCCTTCCCTTAAGCTTTTTCTTCCCCTCATATTCCCCCTTTCTAGCTCAGTAACCTTGTTTCTGAATAAAAGTGTTGAGCCATTAAATATTTTGTTTCATATTTAACATGTGGTAGTTTGAGTATACAATGTCTCCCTAGCCTCATATATTTGTGGTTAAGCCTCAAACTTAGTCCCCAGCTGGTGGAACCCATGTGAGGTGGAGCCTGGCTGGAGGAGGTGTGTCTCTGGGTTTATTAGTCCAGCCTCACTGGGTGTTCATAGTTCAGTCTCCCTTCTTCCTCCCTGCTGCTATGGGGATGTGACTCCAGATATCTGCTCCTTTCCTCACAAGATGAAACTTCACCTAGAACTATAAGCTAAAATAAACCCTTCCCTTCCCCAAGCTACTTCTGGTTGGGTGCTTTTTCCCAATCATAAGAAGGTAACTGCTACACAATATAGCCTTCCATGAACTATATTTCTTCTCTTCTAAAGTAAAAAAAAAAATGAACATTTTAAAAACCTATTACTGAACTTTAGCTGGGAATATGGTCATAGAATCTACTGTGTTTGGTGTTTTGAAAATCACAATACAATATCCACTCTGCCACTTTCCCACCACTTGCTGTCCTCCCTGATTTCCTGTGAGTGAGTTTCACTAATGCAGTGTTTTGTCCTTTCGGGACCTTAATGGGTAGTCTTCCTAGGCAAGAACTTAATTCCTTTGAAGCAACAGATGCCATTTTCTTCTGGGCTTCCACAGCAACCTTACTCAGTCAAGTTCAAGCCCATATCACTGATCTCTAAAGACCCAGGGCTGTTTCTTCCTTTATCCACCGGTCCCATAGACATCTAAAGAGTAACTCATATTGTCTTTGGCATCATTAGGAAACCTTTCCTCTTTGGAACATGCTTTCAAAACCATTTTGAGTCCATGTGGACTTCCTCACCTTTGTAATAGACGTGTACTTCATTTGGAAGCCAATTATTGCATCATTAGGGTCTCGAGGTCCTTATCAACTTAAGTGCTGCATTAGTTGAGGTTGAATTTAAGTTGTCTGAGGCATTTGAAAAAGGCTGCTCAGGAAGCAGACTGTTGGATAAATGTCTTCTAGCACTGCACATTCTCTGTTATTTTATTGGCTCAGAAGTGACATTATGCCAATCAAATTCATAAACTGAATTATTCCTTTTTTTAATTCTCTCTTTCTTCCTAGCAGCCACCATTCCTACAGCCATAGTGGCCTGTATAACCAGAGAAGTAAGGGACAGGATTGTGATCTTACCTCATTTTGTGGTCTTGACACATATCTAAAATGCTATGATTTGTTGAACAACCAGCTAGTCCTCTGTTCCACCTCCTCAAGGGAATTGCAGTGAATGTTCACATTTCCAGGTACCATTCTAATTTATCATTGACGATCAAAATCAGTTCATTTGGGAAACATATAAAAACTAAAAGGAGTCTTTGAGTTCCAGTTCTTGACAGAAATGTAGTAAATGTTCTGATAAATGTGGTGTTGCTTCCTCGTGCTGGAATCCAGTGTGTTCTGTTCTCACGATGGAGCTGCTCCCTATGGATCAGGCTGTCCCAATGGGAAGGGGTGACTCCTCCCTTACTAATCACACCCCAGATCATACTCTGCACCCGGCATCTGAAAGAGAGCTGAGGATGAGCCTACTGTCAAGAGGCAATGGGAATTTGAGTAAGAGAAAGGATCTCTCCTCTTAAACTGTGACTCCTCAAGACTTGATCCTTGTGAGCTATGTGGGCTTAATTAAGCAAGTGGAATCTAATTCTTGTAGCTCTGGCAGCTAAGAAGTTCAAGATCGGGGTGCCATCAATGTTGGGTCCTAGTGGGGGCTCTCTTTCTAGCTTGCAAATGGTTGCCTTCATGGCAAGCCATCTCATGACTTTTCTTCTGAGCACACAGATGTTATTGGGTTAAGGTGCCACCATTACCAGCACAGCTAACCTTTACGAACTTCTTGTAGGACTTATTTCTGAAGACAGCCATACTGGGGATAGGGGCATCCATGTATGATTTGTTGGAGAAACTGTTCAAGCCCATGATTTTATTAAGCTGCCTAAGTGTTGACTCGATATAACAGCTAGTGAATGTTTAAAACCTTTGGGGAGTACTGGAATGAATTAGTGATTTTTGTTTGGTGGTCAGTCAGAAAGATGGGAGAGGGGACTTGAGCAAAGTAGGAAACTTCTCTATGGCCCTTCAGAAGGTTCTTAAAGCTTCTCTATGGCCCCTCAACACATTCTTGAACCCAAAAGGTTTCTATCAGCTCAACTTCTTGTTTCATTAGTCTTGTTATGACTAATGATGTCATAGACATAGATTTCATCTCCAGAGGGAGGAGGGCTATTTCATAGCTCCAGGCTGCATGTGCTGTGTCCATTCCCACACATGGACAGTTTAGAGTAACCCAGACACAAATAGAGGCAGGAAGTGCACAGAACTGAATTGTCACTGACATTCAAGCAACAATAACAAAAAATTCATGACATAGAATTTCTATGGCTTTAGTGCAGTGGGAATCCAGATTCTTAAAGTAGAAAGATTTGGCTTCATTTCAGACCCATAGCTTTTTAAAACTAATCTTTAAACTGTATAGTGTTTTTTCCTTAGGGAATTATAATATTTAAAATAAAGAATTGAAGTTTCCTAGAAAATTGTTTAACATTTTAATGGATCAGTTTCCAAGCACTGTCTTCTTTACTTGGGTTACGTATTCAAACCTTTTTAATAGATATAGTTATTCCCCACATTGACACATAATATTCATAAAATTGTCTTTAAGAGTCTATGGACTAAACACTCCAGAATCCATGCACGTATAAAGTAGCTATCTGATGTGTTTCACTTGGTTTCAATATGGACAAAGTCTCTCTCTTTTGTAATTAATTAATTAACTTATTTATTTGTAAGCAGAGAGAGATAGAAGAGAGACAGGCAGAGAGAATGGACATGCCAGGGCCTCCAGCCACTGCAAATAGACTCCAGATACATGTGCCACTTTGTGCATCTGGCTTTACCTAGATACTGGGGAATTGAACTTGGGTCAGTTAGCTTTGTAAGCAAGCACCTTCACCAATGAGCCATCTCTCCAGCCCTCTCTTAAAAAAAACCTGGGGCTTAGCAATTAAGGCATTTGCCTGCAATGCAGAAGGACCAGAGTTCGATTCCCCAGTGCCCATATACAGCCAGATGCACAAGAGGGTCTGGAGTTCATTTGCAGTGGATGGAGGCCCTGGTGCACCCATGTTCATTCTCTCTCTTTCTCTCTCTCTCTCTCTGTCTCTGTCTCTAATAAATAAATAAAATATTTTTTTTAAAAACCTGTATACACACTAGGTGTCATAAACAATTATTTGCTTTTCTCTTGAAGTTTACATTCAGTACTGAACCAATATTGACCTATTCAGAAAGGGATACATAATTCAAAAGCATGCTTGTCTCTAGATGGAAAATCAACTCGCTCTTTCATATAAATTAGCTAATTCACACTTGGTTAGTTGAAAAATCAATTTTTCCTCCTCCCTTTTCAATCAACGGGAGTTTAGTGATGAGATGAATGAACAAGAACCTAATAGTCCAATCCCAAGGGTCTTTCCTTCATCTCCACTTCCTACACCAAGCCCGAGGGCTTTCCCACAAGGACTCTGCATTCACGACATAGGCCGGCCTCCTTCAGGGCTTCTATGTACCTTGCTATCTCCTATTAGCCTTCCATTCCTATCCTCGGGCCACTAAATGTGATTTTTTCAGTTATGATTGGCTCTAATTTCATAGTCTCTCTTGAGAAAAATATTGGTTAGAGAGAGATAGAAATGCATTTCCCATGACAGTTGGACATCTTTCTCTCACGCTGCTTCTGCTTCTATAATATAGCAGTGCCAACCCCTGATTGTGACAGAATTGAAGCCACCGGATGGAAATGATTGAGGGGTGCCAGAGAACAACTTTGACTAAGTAAGCCGATTGCAGTGAATGCTGATGTGATATAAATAAATACAAAACTCAGTGCTATCTATATTTTATCATATAGAATCCTACTCCTATCAGGATTATACACACACATATCCTTTTTAGTATGTTTATTATTTGTGTATGTGTGTGCATGGTGTGTGCACATGTGCTCACACGCCACTGGCCAGTGTAGCCTTCAGAGGACAACCTTGAGGTGTTTCTTCTCCTCTTTCTCCTTCCAGCCAGTCTCTCTTGCCGCTGCTGTTTGAAAGCATCGGTGCTCCTGGCTTCACCTGCCATTGTCTTACTTGTATTAGGATTATGGATATGCCTGTCGCTTTGTGGCTAGTTTTATGCAGGCGCTAAGGAAGATTGAACTCGGGTTGGCAGGCTTGTCAGGGAGCATTTTCACAGCTGAGTCATCTCCAGCTCCTGATACTACATTTTTAAGCAGGGAGCTTGGGAGTTACCAAAAGGAATCAAAATATTTTTGGAGTATAATTCGCATGCTAGTTTCTATGCTACTGACTGTATATCAGTAATTTTATTTAATCTTCACAGTTCTTTTACAAGGTAATGATCCTTTAATTTTTTAAAAATTATATTTATTTATTGACTTTGAAAGAGTGCATGAGAGAGAAGGAGGAGGACAGAGTGAGAGAGAATGGAAGTCAGAGCTTCCAGCCACTACTGCAAATGAACTCCAGACACATGGCGTTACCTTGTGTATCTGGCTTTATGTGGGTCCTGGGGAATTGAATTTGGGTCTTTCTGCTTTGCAGGCAAACACCCAAACTCCTCCAACCCTCTTTAAAATTTTAACACGTAGCAGGTAGAAAGAATGGGGCTTCATTACAGCATTTTATGTGTCCCAAACCTATGTCCCTGTTCATTTCACCATGTATGGAGCCTATCATATGTGCTCAAATGATACAGGTTTTAAGATTTAGAAAAAAGAAAAGAAATAAATGAGTATATTTCTTGAAGCAGCTAAAATTTAAACAATTATGGCTAAAAGACAGACCGAGCAGCTAAAAATATCAAAACACACGCACACACACACCATGGTCTTTCTCTATTTAAAAAGGTATTTTTTCCTGATCAGTTTTTACCTGGTCCTCAGTCCCTTGACCTCCTATCTTGGGCTCTTGAGAAATGCTTTTGGTTTCCTTAGTCCCACTTGAACTTGACTCCTCAGGCTAGACCTCACAGGCTCAGCCTTGCTCAATTGTTATTCCAAAATCGCCTCTTCCTAAACAAATGAAAAAAAAAAAAAAAGGGAAGTCAGTGGCTATATATTTGTGAAAGCCTTGTATGAGTGTGGACACCATATCCACTTCCCCTTGGACTGCATGAAGCTCCCTATGCAACAAAATTCACGGACTTTCTGAAACGTTAATGATTCCCACATTCACTTTTCTTCTGGTCGACATGGCAAACCACCCCTCCCACCTTTGTAAATGAAAGAAAGCTCCTTGTTGCAGTCAGTTTTCTAGTTGCTGCGCAGAAAGAACCCAAGCAAAAGTGGCTTGTGGAGGAATGGGTTTATTTTGGCTTACAGACTCAAGGGGAAGCTCCATGAAGGCAGGGAAAATGATGGCATGAGCAGAGGGGTGGACATCACCTCCGCCACAGCACTGCAAACAGCAGCAGGAAGGTGTGCAGACACTGACAACCGGAAGATAGTTTATAACCCCCATAAGCCCACCCCCAACAACACAGCTCCAGTGAGGTTGTAAAACCCAAACTGCCATCAGCTGAGGATCGATCTATCAGAACACATTCATTTGTTTGTGGGGGACACCTGGATCAAACCATGACACTCCTCATGGCAAAAAAACAGGTTTGTCCCTAGAAACTCAGCAGGGTATAATGTGCTTTCTGCCACTGATAATTTTGTACTACACTATTTAGGTTTTTAAGCTTTTGGAGTTCCTTGAGCATTTTTTTAAAATCTAGAGGTAACTCTTTGCCTAAGAAAATGACTCTCCTGTCCACTGTGTGGACAGACAGCTGGCATTTCTTTTGCACATAGTAACGTGTTGCTTTTCTGTATTAAAAGATAAGGATGAAAATGCAAATACCCTGGAGAGAAATAACATTTATAAAATCACACTTCTGTTTCCCTTCAAATGATTGATGTGGGAGTCCCTCTGGGGAGGAGGCTGAGATTTCCAATGGGAGAGAGTGTGAGTCTGTCAAGGAGACGAGAGGCAAGAGCCAGCGCCTGCTCAGAAAGTGATACTTTGATTCTTCTTGTTTTAATTCTGACCTCTCAGAGAATTATGCACTGTAGAAATCACATTTTATGCCAGAGGTAACTTATAAAGTCAGTGTGAAAAATCTTATGTGATGAAAAAAAATCTCTTTTGAAAAATTCCTTAAATACCCATGGAAGAACAATTCCCTAATCACTTCTCAAGATCTAACATATCCAGTTCTTTCTGCAGGTTTCATAGATAAACAGGTAGCAGCTTCTTCAATGGAGTCCTAGGTTATTTGCATACATTTAGGGCCTATCTGCATAATGAGATGTATACCCAGAAGTCCATTCAGTCCTGCCAGATCCTCCCAGCAATGCAATAGTCCTTCAGTACAAGAGATTCACGTCATCACTTCATGCTCACATTGTCCCTTGTATAGGAACAGGATGGGAGAGATGCTGGGAAGAATTTTACGTCACACCACAATTCTTTTCATTCTCGTTATTTATTTTATTTTGAAATATATAGCTGACTTGGTACAAGTTAAAGTCACATTATCCAGCTCCTCTGTAGGCTACACCAAATGCTCGGTCTTAGCAGCTTTTTAAACTCATTCTGCCTTTGGAGAGAAGATGGTAGAGAACCGTGGAGCAGTAGGGTATAGTGGGCACCTCTGATTCATTCGAGATTGCAACCGTGAGAGAGAGAAGAGGAGCATGAACGTGGGATGCTCGCTAAGTGATTGTCAGGTGGCTAAAACAAGCCCATTTTGATGATGATCTCCCCCCCCCCTCTCTCTAGATTGGTCCATTCAGGTCCAGGGAAGGGATCACCCCAGGCTCCCATGGATCTGTCCTTTGCAACACGAACTGGTACCAAGCAAGGAATTGAAACACATCTCTTCCGGGCAGAGGTCAGCAGGGACCTCTCCCACTGGACAAGGAGCATCGTGCAAGGGTGCCACAACTCTGCTGAACTCATCGCTGAGATCACCACGGGTGAGTACTCTTGCCTGGGAACGCCCAACGCCACCCAGCTACAGGAAAGATGAGCCCTCTAATCTGGCCTCAAAGAAGTTCTTTCAAGTTTCCTAAATTTCTAGAAGCAAACTTAAATTCTCAATTTAGGTCCCCTAGGTCCTGCTAAAATATAACCCAAGGTATTTAGTGTGCAAAGCCTCATTTCATCTTCATTCAAGAAGAGTTGGAAACTTAGATATTGGTTATCATTTTCCTTACTATAACCCCTGGATGGCTTTTTGGTTATGAACAATGGAAACTGATTCTGAGTAACTTATCATAGAAAAATATCGCACTGGATCATGAAGCTCACAGAACCAAGCAGAGAACTGGATGGAGACCCAAAGGCTCAGAGTAGGGGTGGGCAGGAGAGCCTCAGAAGACCCCATGAGCCTTGCCCCCAGCATCAGAGGAGAGGCACAGGAGGTTAGAAGGAGCATGGAGTGAATGCACACACCATCAGAAAGAGCTCCCAGAAAGGGTTAGAAAGGGAAGTGTGTGTGTGTGTGTGTGTGTGTGTGTGTGTGTGTGTGTGTGTGTGTGTGTGTAAGGATCCTTCTATACTACGCCATTTGCTAAAGACTTACTGTAGCTGTTATACAGATAGTGTCTTTTTCATACAGCAAGGGGCAAGCCTTTTGTGTTTCAAATCAGTTAATTGAAACAAGACTACTATTTTAAAATGGAGTTGAGATATTGGTATGAATATTGTTTGTAGAACCTGTGTGTGTGCGTACACACACACACACACACACACACACACACACACACACACACACACACACACGCATGCATGCCCTGGGCACAATGCATTGCTTTTCTCACAATTCCCTGGTCACCCTGATAAGTCAGGATGCAATTTCTTAAGAAAGGTGAAGTACCTTGCCCAGAATCGTGTTACTAATAAATGACAGGACTGACCTTCAGGACACTCCTCAGTGACTGCAGTGCCCAGTGTGACAAGGAACTTCCCACCGCCTTGCCAGTGAGTCGGAGAACAGTGGTTCTGTTGGGGCTGCTCTGAGTATCAGCCTCAGCAGCTCTTTGGCCGCTCCCGGCAGGGCTGGGAGACAGCTCAGTGGGCACAGAAAAGTGCTGCCAGCACAAGCAGGAGGCCTGAAGTCGATTCTCAGTGCCCATGTAAACATGCAGGGAACAGTGGTGTGTGACCCCAGCACTGGTTCCCTGGGGTTCACTGGCCAGTCTAGACTAACTGTTGAGTTCCAGGCCAGTGAGAAAGCCTTCCACAAAAATTAAAGGGGACAGCATTCCTGAGGATAATCCCCAAGGTTGTTCTCTGGCCTCCACACTTAGGAATACACACACACACACACACACACACACACACACACGCACGCACGCACGTACGCATGCACTATACACATATTCAAAATAAAATAAAACATTTAACAAATACAAATCAATACGTGCAAGAATAAAAGACATAGATAACTTGATTTTCTAAATGGGCCAATTAAAAATAAGAGTCTGGAAAATGGAGATGTAACGTGAATCTAAGGTGATGTTTCTAAACAAAATTCTCAGTCTGAAATCTTGTACATTTGCTAAGGTGGGCTCCTATTCAGCCCCATGTTCATCCTCCGCAGCACTGCACACACTTGACAGGGTCTGTGAAGCCATCGTTCCTGTGACCTGAGACAAAGGATTTCTCATTAAGTGCTCCACCACCAGCCTCTGTCTGGTCCCTTTCTACACTCACAAAGAGGCCATCCTGTGACATAGTCACTCATATCCTTAGCAAGTCTCCCAGGAACGCTGGCTTTGAGTTCCTTGGAATTTCTTCTTAGAATACTCTGCTGTCGTCAGCCCTGCTGTCTTTCATATTCTTAAGCTCATAAACTGTAGGAGTTTATGGTCACAGATGGAGGCTTTCTTTCCAGAGAGGCCTGGATTCAAATTCCAGCTCTCTTTATTTCTTACTTATGTACTTTCTCTTTTAGTTTCTTCATTTGTAAAACCAGAGAAGACATCTTATCTACCTCACAGGTGTAAGAGGCCCCAGCTCCCAGGGTTGTGGTCGGTAGTATTGGAATTATAAACCAGCTTCCCCTTGCCACTATTTGGCACACCTTCCTGACACTGTTTGCAGTGCAGTGGCAGAGGTGATGTCCACCCCTCTGCTCATGCCATCGTTTTCCCTGCCAGGATGGAGTCTCCCCTCGAGTCCCTAAGCCAATAAACCCTTTACTCCACAAGCTGCTCTTTTTTGGGTTCTTTCTGCACAGCAACTAGAAAGCTGACTGCAACACCTAGGCTTCACTCAAATTCAGGATCTTCCCAAGTACTGGGATTGCAGGTGCACACCACCATACCTAACTTAATCAGCACCTTTTACTGGTTGTCATAAAACTAATTTGTGCTCCAAATATTTTCCATCATGCTTAAAAATCTATAGGGAATATTCCTGAAGCTTTTATTTTTGAAGCCTATGGTATCTGGCAAGAAAGACTGGGGTTGTGAACCTGAGAATTGGAAAAGGCTCAAACCACCCAAATACTGAATTTATATGAGTCAGTGAATTCAAGATGCAATGCAACACTTTGTGTGTGGGGGTGGGGGGAACGTACTGGGAAAGAATGCATGTTTCCGAAGGTATTTGGTTTAGCTTCCACTTTACATAGTCTATGAATTCTATCTTCAGTCACAGGAAAATGATGAGACTGTTGACAGATGAGCCAATGAAGAATAACAATTTTGTGAACTGAGCTAGGTGGAAGGAGGCAGAGGTGAAATGATTGAAGTTATCAAAGGTGCAACCCAGTTTTGACCCAAAAAACACCTATGGAGTATTGGCAGAGGGAATCTCTATTTTGATTAAATCTTTAACTAATGTGTTCAATTTTTCCTGGTTAGACTGAGAACACACTGTTGGTTCATTGATTTCATTCTGAAAAGGCTACAAATGCCATTTGGATCCCACTTGGAATTAAGGGGGGACACAGCTAGTTCAGAGTGAGGGATGTCATTTCCTTCTTGGAGGAAGGTTAGGAAAACCATGTTTAAAACTGGATCGCATTTTTTTTGATGCTGAGAGAAGCAAAACCTTGTTTAAAAGGAGGCAGCAAGACGGGGCCTCACTACCACCTCTCTGGAGTGTCCTTGGTCAGTCACCCTTACATGGAGATTCCAGGGTTTCTGCCAGGAAGGACTCAGACCTACTAGAGTACAGGATAGGGGAAGATCAACCCTTATTACAAGTTGAAAGATGCTTATAGTGAGTCAGAGAAGGGGCACATGTTTTCATCAGAGCTCCAATTCAAAGGCACTTTATTTTATTTATTTATTTATTTATTTATTTTTATTGTCCATAATGAGTTACAACATTTAGTGGGCAAACAATGAGTTGCTATCCCCGATTCCCCTCCCCACTCAGCTGGACAACCTCCTCCATGGGTCGTCTGGATCAGTCCTTGTGACAGGGGCCCATGGATAGCCTAGTATTCAGCCAGGTTCTCCTGGCCATGCCTCTGGATAATCTCCCCCACCATGGCTCTCACATCTTTCCGCCCCCTCTTCCGCTCAGTTCCCTGAGTCATGGTGGGTGAGTATTAAGGCTGCTTTAAGGTTGTGAGCTTAGGGGTCTTTGTGTCGAAATTGTTGGTTTCTGTCTCACTGGCTTATCCTGTGTTGATTGAATGGCTGTGGCTGTGGGCCCCTTGTTCATCCCGTCATTCTCTGCGGGGTTCCATTTGGATCCTCCACGATATGACTGTGGTGGCTCCTCTCTTGCCAGAATCTCAGCTATCGGCCTACAGTCGTTTGGTAGGGTTAGATGGGCCCCAGCTCTCTTGCTGCATCCTGAAAAATACAAACACAATCTCCATCGTAGAGTGAGATCTGTGTAGGTTAACAAATATGCACATTTCTGGTTTACCTAGATTCTATTTTTAGTAGCCTCCCCGTCAATCGCTCCCATAGTGCATCTTGTCTTGGGAGCCCAAGAGTACGTGATCCGGTGAAAGGCACTTTATTTTGTTAACAATAGAGACCCTATTTCTTTCCCAACCAATTGTCATTGTTCATAAAAAAAGGAAAGTCAAGAAACTCTTTGTCAAGGCCCTGTCCCAAGTAGGAGACCATGAGAAATGTACAAGAAACAGAATGGCAAGGACTTGAATTTTCAAAGTTGAGCACCCTGGGGGGTGACAATGTTCACCTCTGTGAGCCTTGTCTTTTTCAAAACCTATAATATTAGTGAGCTAGTCCTGCTTCTAAAGGTTAAGTTCAATATATTTAGAAAGCAGAGCAGAGCTAATGGTGGTACAGAGTGATTTCTCAATCAATAATGCCTTTACCCTTACTGCTCCCAACCCTACCCGAGCAAAGAAAATGTCCTGCTTTCTGTAAAAATCAGGTTGAAGTAGATCTAGGCCTGAGCCATTTGACCCTCCCAAGTCCAAATGTAGCATTTCGCGAGACAAAAAATCCAGTCTGCTAACTACAGCCTTTTCCAGGAGTATTTGATGAAGGGTTTTAAAGGTACATTCACATATCTTCCTCCATAGGAACCAGGGTGGGGTAACCTTTCCTCTCCCTGTCCAACTCATAGCATAAAGATCTGGACTCTTCCTGAACACAGCGAGGCCCCAGATACAAGCTGTTGCCTGACCTGCTTGAGAGGTTTGTCCCTTTGTTGCTTCAGGTTGGAGATGTCCTGTGGATGTTACCCCTGAGGCTCTGGATGCCCCATGGGTCAGGGACAGGAACGGCATCCCCAAGAAACGTGCCACATCAGAGATTACCTGCAGCAGAATCTTCTGGGCCCAAGATTATCAAGGAGGTTAAAGAAGCAGCAGCCCCTTTTGGTGTCTGACATGAGCTTTGCCAGGCCTTTTGAAAATGAGAAGCTATATTATTTTTAAACTACTCTCTCCTGACCTTTTACACAAGAGACATTTGTTAACTTTGGTAGCATAATAGGGAACTGTTACCTCCTTTCACCTAATGGCTTGCATGAAGGTGTGAGTGTGCACACGTGTGTGCAGGTGGTGTTGGTGGTAACAATGTGATGATTCAGAGGTAACTTACTTTATTTAATCAAATATCTGTTGTTTCTGACTGAAAGTCAAGCCCACCTGGCTGACAGAAGTACACCTAACTAGTGACCCATAAATTGTCTAATAACGAGATAAGGGCTAAATCTCAAAAATATTCAGTGAATTCCAGCAAAAGGAATCTCTTAGTTCCTCTAAGTTCTATGGAAACAGTTAAATGATGCTATCAAAATCAAGGAGAATATCTTTGTGAACAATTATTGTGATTTTCTTATTGGGAGTGGTAGTGGCATTTTTTTTCTTCACATTCATAAGAAATTTGTGGATGGATCCTGGGGCAGAGGAGACAGAGTGCCTGAATAAATGGATTGAGGGATTGACTTCCACCTTTCATCTCTCTCTCTCTCTCTCTCTCTCTCTCTCTCTCTCTCTCTCTCAGCCTGCACCTACAGAAACCAGGAGTGCCGCTTGACCGTACATTATGACAGTGGATTTTCTATTTCTACTGAACCACAGGAGGGTGCCTTTCCCAAGACAATCATACAGTCCCCTTATGAGAAGCTCAAAATGTCTTCAGATGATGGAGTCCGGATGCTCTATTTAGATTTTGGAGGCAAAGAAGGAGAGATTGTAAGTGTGCCTTACTTTTGACGGTGTGTTTTTATATATTTCATTATGTAACATATCTATAATGACTCAGGAACATAAGGCTGTCTTACTAAGTATTGGACTGTTAACAAGGTAGCTGCGGACCCATGTTTCCTTTGATTCTTGAAAACCTGTTATTGGGATCACTTGTTTCAAATGGATTCAGTTATTTCAAAATCCTATATTCTGGTTTCATTTTTCATTAGGCTACATAAATATTTGAATCTAGGGAAAGGATCCTTTACAAGGTTAGCATCAAATTCTTATTAGCCAAAGTCTCAGCAGTTTAATATACCAAATTATTTTAAAGATGCATGAAGCATATAATCTAATCTTGACATTGTGCCGGATGGAATGGGTGCACAGGGATAAAATAAGCACTCCATCACCAGGGAGGGCTCAGAGGAGCAGAGAGAACCAAAGCAAAGAGGTGGAAGGTAGAGGAGAAAGGTTAGAAGGTAAGCAAAAAGGACGTGGGGCTGAGGAGATGGTTCAGTGTTTAAAAAATGCTTGCCATGTGTTTGGAGCCTTAGTGCTCATGAAAAAATACCCAGCCTGGTGGAGCCTGCCTCTAATCCTAGTACTGGGGAGATGGAGACAGGAGGATCCCTCAAGTGTGCCAGCTAGTTAGTGTAGCCTTCTCAGTGAGTTCTAGGTTCAGCACAAGACCTGTCTCAAAAAATAAGGTGGAGAGGGAACAAGGAAGATGCTCAACATTGACCTCTATGTGTACTGACACAATATGAATATACATGCACACATGCAAGCATCCGATGCACATATACAGAGGAAGAAAGGAGAAAGTGAGGATTGGGAGAAAGGAGGAAGAGAAAGGAGCTATTTGACTCTCTTGGAGTGGAAACAGGAACAGAAAAGGACATGAAGTTTGGGGCTGATCCCAAGCAGTACTCAGCAAGGCTAACAGATTTACTGGTTAAGGTAACATTTCTGTATCAGATACTCCTGTAATTAATCCATATGTTTAAATTCGCGATTTCCTGAGATCATTGCTGTCTGCTGTAATAAAAATGTATATGAAATTCAGCTCCCCAGAAGGTGAGAATGGCAGAATCTTCCGCCTTCAGGGAAGTGTGGTTCATGGCATTTTAAAGGAAGATTCAGTACTTCATTTAAGCTGTCAAGTATAGAACTTCAAAGAAGTCCTTGATTTTGTAAAAGTAGTGTGTATTCAGGTCCTCCCTGGCCATGGCCCCGTCTATTAGTCTGTGTTGACTTCCCATTGTAACAGGAATGGAGAATATTTAAACACAGAGATCTGTCCCCATTTGCAAAATCTAGTCCTTTCTACTTAGCTACTGTCTTTCCACAATCCCTGCTCTCTCTACCTCCTTCTCACCACAAGGAGAACAGGCTTTTCTCCTGGAGGGTTTTCTGATCATTTTTTTGGAAACCATTTTGAGTTTCACAGAAGGGACTGACCAAAAGAAAGGACCAAGTGCACAGTGAACAGAGTGCAGGAGCCTTTCACCTCAGAATTTCACAGCACTGTTCTACATCAGGCGACACTATTTACCCTGGCACAGGACTGGGTATGGTTTGGGGACCATGGGCCATCATGGCCAAATTCATTCCCCATGCTGACAGTGGGTCCCCACTTGCTTTATGAAAACTCTTTCCAGCTTAAACATTGGGTCCATGGGCTTGCACTGGAGTAATTTTTGTTGCTTTTATTTATATGTTCCAGTCTTTTAAATGTAGCCTGAATTACCTATTAGGAAATAAGGTGGCAATGGGAAAATCTATTTACTACAATACTCCCAGTTTGTTACTGCTCTATCTTTCACCCAACTGTGGACTTTTCTCCATAAAAGAACAAGAATAAGTCTTCTGGTTTATCATTGGTTTGAAAATTCAAGGCTATTTTTGTCCATAAGGAAAATCACTAATGTCTAATTTTGAGCACTCCTCCCTATAATTATGCCCAACATGGAAGAATTGGAAAAGATAATTTTTTTCACCACTAGTACGTAGGTTGATAAACTAAGGTAGCCCCAAGGTGTCTAGTTAGGGGAAAGGAAGGCCAAGGATTGAGATCTCCTGTGTTCTCTGAGTTTCCATGCAGCTCACCAACTGCCATAGTCAGCCACAGACCTCTGGGATGAACCTCCAAACAAGACACAGTTATGGGAGGAAAGGATTTATTGAAGCTAAAGATCCAGAGGAAGTTCCATAATGATCCAAGCAGAGAGAGAAACCCATCACTAAAACCATACAGACACCAACAAAACAGACAGGAGGAAGAGAGGTTTTCTCCCCATTTATATAGCCTTAGGGTGGGGTTCTTACAACCCTTTGCCAGACTTAATGACTCCCCGAGTCTCTGGAATTTCCTTCCTGCTCTGCCCTCTGGAAGGGATGTCTGTTTCTAGCTCCCCTGAGCCTCCTTACATCTTACCCCCTAGTGAGAGGTCTGCCTTCCAATAAGAAACCTCAGAGACCCACCCAAGATTACTAAAAAGATCAAGTTAATAACAAAACTTAACCATCACACCAACTGTCTTTGATGAAAATTGGAGCTGAGTTGAATAGGCAGTCTTAATGCCACTTCTTAGTGGCATTACTAAGGTAGCCAGCACCACCGTCTTCACCTGCACAGGTGGTAGTGTATGTTCAGGTTGTTCTCATGCCCCAAAGTGTCGTCATCAGAACAAAACTGCAGATTGGAAACAGCTCCTCCAATTTTCCCAAATTAGGTCCGGAACTAAAATTCTACTTCTGAAGGACTTTTGTGCTGTAGCTGGACATGTGCTGGAATTTGTGGGAAGCATGCTGAGAAGGCTAGGATTTTAGGAATTACCATCAGAGAGACACCATGACAATATCCCTTAAGCATAGAAGGTGGAAAGGACAGGCTTAGCATGAACTCTGTGTGCACAGATAACAAGGAACTTTAACATGCAGCATCTTATATATAATGCTTTGATTGGAAGAACTGAGAATGTTAGGTGAGATGGGGAAGATTATACATCTCAGAAGAGTCAGAACCCAGACTAGAAAAGGCCTCCAATGTGACATTTAGGACGGCTCCATCATGCATCAAGCCCAACATAAACAGCACTATTGCAAAGCCAAAAATAAGTGGTTTAGGCAAAAACAAAAAGGTCATCCATGTTTATGGAATTGGTATAGATCAATTTCACAGAATATTTCAGGGGGAAAAGGATAGCTTTAATGCAAGGAATAAGTTCAAAGAGTTTTTCCTTTATCTCATTGGTTGGTGGGGGGGGGCAATGATTTTGAAACATAATTGCTCCAGTTCACACTCAAAAGCTAACTGTGGATACAGATTTGTTTGATATGCAAATGACTTCTCTGCCGTGAACATCAATTGAAAATCTCACGTGCTCCCTTCTGTCTTAAATTTCAGCAACTGGACCTTCACTCCTGCCCTAAACCCATCGTCTTCATCATCCATTCCTTCCTGTCTGCGAAGATTACGAGACTGGGCTTGGTGGCCTGAAGAGACGGGCGACTTGCCTTAGGAGATGGGGACTGCAGGGCCACAAGAGTATGGCATCGGGCGTCGCCTGTAGCGAGAAGCACACCACATGTAGCATGCTGCAGCCAGTTTGGGGTCTTGGAGTCACGTGTCTTGTCCCAGGCTCCTCTGTCAGTTTCAGTGACTGCAGGGGCTACCCTAAGAGAAGACCACTAGGAAATATCAGAATAAAACATCTCAGACCAAGGTTACAGAGGCAAGGGAGACTGGATATACATAACATAACTTCTTCATAATGACAAGCAAGGACACAGCCATTCGAACAGCACGTTCTGATCTTAATCACACCAGTTTCTAGGCAACTGGTTCACCTGGGTAAGCCAGGGCTGAGCAGATGAGAAACGAATAGCTTCACCTGTTCCCCTCCTCCAGCAACAAAGCCTTGCTTCATTGTGATTTATTTCCCAATGCTAGTTGAGTTGACTGTCACTGGGAGGAAGAGAAAAATATTTCAAATGGAAACCCACCTTTTATTTAAGAATGAAGCATCCGTTACTTTTTTTCTTAATGAATGATCCTTCAATGGTATAGAGTGATTTCAAAGTGTTCTCATTAGCATCTGCTGAGTAGAAATTAAATAAAAGCATCAGATACTGATCTGAGCTTTAAGCTGGTGGAATCTGAGCCAAAGTAGATTGCTTAAATTGAAAAGCTTTGCTGAGGAGCTCTGTGTACAAAGATGATTAATTCTGGGACTATCCATATACCCAGGATGCTGTCCAATAGCCAAGACTGAAACCTTTATTTACAGAAGGCAAATGATGGGTATTTTTTTAAGAGACTGTCATCATGCATGCACGTGCACACACACACACACACACACACACACACACACACACACTTTTGTGGAAGTGCAGAGTAATGGACCCTGGTTTCTGCCTCTGCTTGTATGTATGCATGTATTTGCAAACACTTAATGGAACAGTCTCAGTTAGTTCGGGGGTGACTCACTCTGATATCTGTACATAGCATCTACAGCCCAGGGAAATAGTGACCTGATATTTTTCTACAAGAACATCTCGAGGTGGTACATTTTAACCCACTATGACTGAACGTGTTCATTTTTTTTTATCTTTCGAGATTCATTCACTAAACAGAACTCCCATTATTTCATTTTGGAGCTACTTTTCTCAAACCTTGAAAAATAGCTCTAGAATTTTTGATTTTCTCTTACTCTTCCTCCCCTTTATAGTTGAGCAGACAAATGTTCTGTGTAAGGCCTGTGCAGGCACCTATGCAAAGAAGTTTAAAAAGTGAAATTGTCTAAGGGACATGATTTTGCTCCCTCTGATGTGTAAGTGTATTGAGTAGCACTTTTATTTTTAGAAAACCACTTTCCTAAGGAACATATGAGATAGCGGTGGACCCAAGGGAACATTCACTGAGTGGTGTTTTCCCCCCGGAGAGATGATTAGAGAGTTGGTTAAAAAAATACTTGCTAAATAGTGAGTTAGAACATATTCAGCCAACATTGTTTACCAGGCCCCTCAAAAATTCGAATTTTCATTGTGATTCTTGGAGAGGAGGAGTCTGGTGTAGCATTTCTTGCACTTACCAACTGGACTTCTTTCTAATGAAATAGCTTGAGGAGGTCGTGTTGTTTTTTTCTTTAACGATGCTTTAGAAAATACAGTTTTAGGATATTGACTTTTTGTTTTCCTTCCTGTTTGAAAATACTGAGGAGTGAAGTACCAGTTTGGAAGCATTGATGGATTGGTGAATTACATTGCACTCTTTCACTATATATTTTCAAAATCACTGGAATGTTGTGATACAAAGGAATTTTACTTGTGTATTGTAAATAGCATATTAAAATACATATATTAATGCCAATAGTTTAACTCAATGATATGTAATCCAAGGTGCTCGGTACTACATGAAGTTTGAGTTAATTACTCAAGTTGCAAAGATCCTATTATATATTTGTAGACAAATTAAAATGATCATAATGACAAACTATTTCTGCATTGTTTAAGTTTTGGATGATTGATATCTGTGTGAGGGTCAACGGAAACTCTATCTTCTCCATTTATAAAATTTTAATTTAAATATTTATATTTTAGGAAAAATATATTTGAATAAAGTTAATGCATTTTCTGAAGTGAATTAAAATGTGTCCTTAGCAAGAAATGGAAAAATTTTACGAAGAGAAATGTGTATATGAATCATTTTTTTCCTTCCAATTAAAGTATATCCTATCACACTGGCTATGATGAATCAGTTTCAAATATTCCCTTTTTTCTCACTTAGGATTCACAAGTCGCAGTGACTTTCTGCTGTGTATCTTCCTCATGCGAGGACAGAGAATGTATGATCCCCTTGTAAGGCTGCATCCTGTCCTGGTCAATGAGTCAATTCAGTCATTTGGGGGGAATTTGTTTCCTTACAGTCTGTTTTGACTTCATTTCTACACCTAACCAAATTCACAATGTTTGCCCCAGGGCAGAAACAAATTCAGATAAATAATATTTTTATAATAACATTTTATAATAATATTTAATCCACTTCCTGTGGATGAAATCCGTTCAATGGTCAGGAGCTGAGGGTGAGTCCTTTGATGTGGTGATGTCTCAGCTCATCGTAAAGGCATTTAAAGAAGACAAGGAGGAATGTAAATGTCATTTTCTAACTTGAACTAAAAAGAATTAAAACTATTATAGAATATTCATGGAGAGGCATTTAATTAATTAATTCTTCAGTTGATGGAATTAAGATCCTGACCTCTGTTCTTCAGTCCAAAAGCTCATTGACCCTGATAGGTTGAAATTCCAAAGCATAGTCTTAAAGAGATAGGATGATTCTCATTTTCTAGAATTAAAAAAGCAACGCCGTTCTACCCAACTTTACAAAGAGTAAGTATTCCATGTCAGGGGATCAGAGTCGATTGAGATGACGAGGTCATTTTTAGATGTATCTGGAGATATTTTTATGTGCCTATATTTTTAGCACCATAAACATCATGTACAATTTATATATAAACTTAATAGACATGCACCTTGATTTCTGGTACAGAAGCCTATGCTATGTTCCAAGTACATAGGATGTTGGACTGGGTGGGGTTTTCATGGCACTCATAGAGGACCATGGGAGAGTATGAAGGTATACCTTCCCATTCTTTTCCACTAAGATTGGTCTTGGAAGTGCTGATGGCATAAAGGGGACACCACTAGCATTATTTTGTGTTCATATTTTTATTAAATTCACTTAACATGTGCAGCTTTGATTCCACTCCAGCAAACATTGAAAGGTGGCCCTAAATATTAGTAGTTCCTCCAAATTATTAATTTTAAAATAATTTTAGGATAGATTTTCACCTAGGAGCTGAGGCTTTCATTTATAACTAAATGTGGACCTATGCACTAAACTCTAAGTACTCAAATTACCTGTGGAAGTACAATTTGGTGCATATTTAAATTGCTTATAATCAATGGAACTGCCTGGTACTAGACACCACTTTGCTAATTGAAACTGTACATTCACCGCTGTGCTACCTTTTCATATGAAGAATAGATGGTTTCTAATAACAGCAATATGACATATACATAGAAATGAGTATACATCAATTTAAAAAATTAAGCGTTTAAACCACCTAAAGCCATCTGTCTCATGCATATACTGTGGCCCATGTACTGAATTTTGGGAAGCACTGACCTTCTGTCATAAACCACTGACCTCAGGAGTCTCTTCCTGAACATGTTTGGAGTTGCTCACCCAGCCTGAAATTGAAAATTTCTAGTACAAGGAGGGAACTCCTTATCTTGCCGGGCAGACCCACTCCCTCACTAGATGCCTTGAGTTATTTGAAAGGTCTTGAATACTTAGAACCAAAACTTCTCCCCCGTTCTGTTCTAGAAAACACTGAATGTCCAAATTCTCTTCCACACGAATGTCCTGTCTACACAGACAAGTGAAAGCTGAGAACTACTAAGTATGTAAAACAAGCTTAAAATAGCTTTACTATAGGATATCTGAAATTCTTCATCTTTAAAATAATGACCAAGATTTGTACGTCCTCTATTTAGTGCTGGGAAAAATAGGCAGTTATCAAGGTATCAGTAGATGTATTATTTTGGCAAGCATTTGAAGTTATTGGAAAATCCACAAAAAAAAAATCTAAAAAAGCATATTCTTTTTGACTATGAGCTATGATTCCTAAGCCCACAATGGATAATACAGAAAGATCATGAGCATCATTTGTAATGGCCTGGAAAGGTCAGGATGACCATCAAAGCCAGCACAGAGATATGCACGACTGCTCTGCTCATCAGTGGTAGCGAGACAAAAGCTCTCAGAACCAGCTCTGCAAGATCCCACTTGTGTCTTCTGAAATGTTCCTCAAGAAGTCATGGGTACTACCCGCTCCCTGCATCCTACTGGGGGGCGTTTTGAAAATTCCTGCTCATGCTGTTAGATACCACAATGATCAATCAGAAGAGGAACCCAGTTAATGGTACTTAACGTGCATAAGCCAGAGGTGATAGACAGACAGCCCAGAGGACCAGTCACATCCAATGGCAGTATCCACACAGTTTGTGTGTCATGGAGATCCCTGCCAGTGAGGAGCCTGCTGGCATTATCTGAGCCTTCACCTTAATTTCATGTTATATATGACAACATTCAAGCCAGGCATGGTGGCTCGCGTCTGTAATCCCAGCACACAGGAGGCTGAGGTGGAAGGATGCCCTTGAGATCAGGCTGGCTACAGAGTAAGTTTCAGGTCAGCCTGGACTACAGTGTGACCAGGCCTCAAAAACATTTTTTTTAATTCAGTATTTTCTGGATTTTTCTTTTTTAAATATGAACCAGCATGTGTATGGGGAAAAAAGGACGTGTTTTTTGTTTTACTTGGGACATTAATCAAAGTAGTTAGCATTTTATAAAAACACAGCATAAGGAGTTAAGATGTCTGTATGTAGTAACTGAGTTGTCAAACAACTAACTTATTGCTGCTTCATTAATGGTGAGTCTATACAGAAGCCAAACTGTCACATTATTTTGCCTTCTAGTGTAGTATTCCAACACCTTCATTATTGAAATGTATGTTATATAATCATCATTACTTGTCCTTTTAAACATATCTTTACATTTTTTATTAGCTACTTTTCTCATTTCTGTGAGCATATACCTGACAAAGAGCCAATTAAGGGAAGGAATATTTATTTGAGCTCATGGTCCCATCATGAGTGCGTGAAGAGGCTGGTTACTCTGTGCCCACCGTCAGGAAGCTGAGCACACTGTCTCCTGGGACCACAGTCCATGGGATGTTTCCTCCCACACTAGAGATGGCTCTTCTCTCCTCTGTTAACCTAGCTGGAAACACCTCCCAGACATGCCCAGAAGTGTATCCCCTCGCTGACATTCAGTTGACAAATGTGTCTAACTACAAAACCTTACAGTTAGGCGGTATCAACTTCTAAGAGTTCTGAGTCTGCGCAGGGGTTATCATATTACTGTTGCTAAGCCTTCAATCCAATCATCTTGTCTCTTAAACTCCCAGTTTGAGTTTACTTGGGTGCTCCCTACCACAGCGGGTTCTGCTGCAACTTCCTACTCCTGTGGCTTAGTACAAACCAATTGCTTGCCTGAAAAGCCGCCTTCCTAGACTCTGCTGCCTGGCAACCAGGAGATGCATACTTGAATTTCTGGCCTCTGCCATCCATCAGTTTCAGTCTTGGATGAAAAGCCCCCGTGCAGGTCACTGGAGCTGGCAGGCTTCCTAAGTAACCCGAGCAGGGTATCAATGCAAGAGCAGCAGGGAATATGCTAGCAAATGACTCATGGTTTTCCTCTTCTCTAGGTTCCTGCCTGAGACATGGCTGACATCCCACAGGACTGAGAAGACACCAGCTGCGGCATGACTGGCTGGCTGTTTGGGTCTGGTGAAGCACTTTGCCCAATTTCCCTCTTTCCCATGTCTATTTTTTTTCATTGCTCTCTGCTCATGGATTATCCATCAACACTTAATTTTGGTCTCAGGTTTTGCTTTCTAGTGAACTTGATTTAACATTATTTATTAATTTTAGCCTTGGCAGCAAATAGGATGCTTAAAATAATTGGAACAGGATAGTTTGATCAGTGGAGAAACCATGCATCCATGGAGAAGATGCTTGTGTATTTGTAACAGTTTCTGGAAGGATACATTGAAAAGCAATTTGAAAGGTCTCCTATTAACGGGGAAATGGGCTCAGGTATGACCTAAACCCATCCATATTATATGAACTTCTGAAATGTGAATTTGAAAATTCTCTTTACAAAGGTTTTTTTTTCTGTAGATAATATTCTGAGAATGGTAAATAATATTTTTAGCCTGCTTATATAAAATTTTGAATAATAGAACTATTTGAGTATGTGACCACAAATCAATTATTATGTTACCTGCAGTCCTCTGAATTACACTGAATTTGATTTCACTAGGGGAAGCAAGTCTAATGCCTCATTAAAATGATTAAATTGTGTCCAAGGAGGGCATGGAATCAAATTTGAATGATAACAGAAAAGCAGCAGGAATCTCTATTTTGGCTTTTTATTCTGTTCATTTTGTCATAAATGAGGCTTTTTCTTGGAAGCATGTGAGGCTCTGTTCCCCGGGACATTACTCAGCCAGTGTTATAGCAAGGAAAGATGTTGGATAAGGAAGCCTTTTGGGGACAAAAGGCAGGCAGCAAAAGGAACTGATGAGCAATCAGTCCAGCTCCATGAAGGAGAGACACCCCATGCACAAAACGTCTTCGGTGACTCCAATCAGAGGCAGGGACTCCGCTGCTCTGCCATGTGGCCTGATGACAAATTCTGTAGTTCTGCCTGCTTAGGACCAAAGCCTGGGGCTGTTGAAAGGAAAGAAAGCTAGGTATATTTTTAGTATTTTTGAGTTAAAATTCTTGGATGAATGAAGGCTATTTCCGCACAAGAACCCAAAGGCAGTGTCCAAGAAAGAACTTCAATAATGCTTCATGACTCGCATCTTTTTTTAACACTCACTTTTATAGGTGTAGAGGGGGGGGGGGCTTCTACCTCTACCAGTATTCTGTGGCTCCCTAAAATGGGAAACTGAATCCAAAAGATAAGCTATTTCCTTTATCTTGAACTACAGTCTTCAAGTGAAGATCTTCATAACTGAAGTTTATGCAACTTTCTTTCTGATGTTGGCCTCTCAGCAAACTTGGATTGAATGGAGCCTAATGCACACACCCTAGAAGGCTTAGCACTTTCTCACAACTGTGTGGGTTGGATGGACAATTCCATCATTTCCCATAGTTTGGTGGGCTGCCTGGATTTGCTTGGAGCATTGCCCTAGGCTGGGAGGTCCAAGAGGCCGTACTCACATGTCTGGCCCCTTTTATTGGCTGTCAGACACCTTGGTTCTCCTCTCTGATAGTATACACTTATTGTTAAGTTCACAAGTCCTAGAATCACCTCTGAGGGATTATCCTGATATAGGTTAATTGTGGCACCCAATGGTGCAATCATAGGTTGGGGTCCTGCGCTGTATACAAAAGAGCTAACTGAGCAGTAGCATACACCATTCTCTGCTTCCTGACTACATAATGTAACCAGCTGCTTCAGGCTCCTGCCACCATACCTTCTCTGCTATGATGGACTGTAGCCAATGAAAGTGTAAACTAAAATAAAAACCCTTTCTGCCTTAAGGTACATCTGATCAGGTATTGGTTCACATCAAGGAGAAAGTAACTTATACATTCTCTACCTGGCCCCTCCCCTGTGTTCTATATGAGGTTCTACAAGAGCAGAACAGATGATACAATGTCCTGAAGACCTAGATTCCAGCCCGCACCATGGTGATGGCAGCTTATTGCTAGCTCAGATGCAAGGACTAGGGAAACAGATGCCATATGTTCATGGGAGGACTGCATGGTGTTGTGGAACTATGTGACACACCACATTACACACCCTGGTCACAATTATTCTCCATGCGTTCTGTATACAGAATATTCCATACAGGAACATTTTAACACCTGATAGAGGTGTTACTTTTAGCATGTGGCTTTTTAAATGCACATTATTACCTATATGTCATAGTCAGCCACATGCTGCTGGGATGAATCTCCAAACCAGGCACAATTTGGGGAGGAAGGTATTTATTGAAATAACAGATCCAGGACAAGTTTCAGAATGGTGAAAGAAGCTGGCCCCCCTTTCACAGATCCAAGTCGAGAGACAGAGACCCAGCACCTCCAAAGCAAGCAAGCAAACACACTCTCTGTAATTCAAACAATAGCAGGACTGCCAGACCTCAGCTCCCTTTGCATATGGATAGCTGGAATTTTACATCCACCTCAGAATCCCCATAATCTGGCCCAAGACACCTCCAGTGAGGCAGCTGAAGACAAATCTTTAATATTTTTTTAGTCTATTGGAGGACATTTAATCAAACTACCACACTACAGTAACTACCACTCACACATTAATAAATAATGAGGGTGGCCTGGCTGGAGATAAGATGACAGTAATAGACATGCCATCATTTCATGTAACTCTGAAATCCAGGTAGGACTTGAAGGTCAGGAAATACTTTTCCATGAGAGCCCATTTCTGCTACCTGGCTGTGGTCTTCTACTCCATCAGCCTTATGTGCGTTTTGAGAACTTCTTCTTTTCCATAAGAAGTAGTCCATGTTTGAAGCTAAGTAGCTTTCTTCCCTTGTTGGTCCAGGGGCCTCTTTTCACTTCAGTACAACAAATTCCTTAAAATTTTATGGGCATTCTGGTGCCAAGAAAGCTGAATGAGGAAACTAACCGTCTTTTCAATGAAAATTGCTGGGTCTGCTGCCAAAGAATGAACCCGGGCTGCTTCTTCACACCCTATAAAAATTATGAGTCACAGGCTCAAATTTACAAATTTTCAAAGTGAAAACACACACAATGCAGAAAATGCCTGCTAATCACATATTGGAACAGGAACCAGGACCTGGCATATATAAAGAACTTTTACAACTCAATAATAACAGAAACATAATTAAAAGGCAACTAGACAGCCAGGCATGTTAGTGAAAACCTGCAATCCCAGCACTCAGGAGCCCAATGCAGAAGGCTTGCTGCATGTCCTAGGCTGGCCCCCCTTTCACAAGGCTGTATCGCAAGACCCTTCTCTACAAAGAAAGAAGGATGAAAAGAAGTTAAAAAAAGGAGGAAGGAGGAAAAGGAAGGAAGGAAAGAAGGAAGAGAAGGAAAGGAAGGAAAAGAAGGAAAGAAAGGAAGGAAAAGAAGGAAAGAATGAGGAAAAGGAAGGAAAGGAAGGAAACAATGAAAGGAAGGAAGGAAAGGAAGGAAAGGGAAAGGAAGGGAGGGAAGTAGGGAGGGAGGAAGGGAGGGAGGAAGGAAGGTTAGTTAACTTCTCATTGTTGTTACAAGATACCTGACAAGAAGCAGCTTGAGGAAAGAAGGTTCACTTGAGCTTACAGTTTGAGGTTTCTGTCCATCCTAGTGGGGAAAGCATGGTGGCAGGAACTGGTCGACAGGAAGGAAACAGAGAGGTATGAAGGCCACTGCTCAGCCTGTTTTCTCCTTTTTATTCGTTCCAGGACCCCAGTCCATGGAGGGTGAATCTTATAATCTTTCACAGGAATGCCCAGAGACTCACTTCTTAGGTGACTCTAGGTCCTGTCGAAGATCAATAAAAACCACCAAAGAAAGAAAGGAGAAAGGGAGGGAAGGAAGGAGAGAGAGAGAGAGGAAGGGAAGGAGGAAGGCAGGAAGGAAAGAAAGGAAGACAGGCAAAGGTAAAAGGATTTGAGTAGACATTTCCCTAAAGAAGTTATGTAAGTGAACCAAAACCCCATGGAAATGTGTTTAACATAACATTAGTTAGCTGTCAGGAAAATGCAAGCCAAATCACAGTGAGATACTGTTATGTAATCTCTACAGTTTGTGGAGGGTGCAAGACGTGTGGGCAAACAGGAGGTATCATTAGAATACCCATACATTGTCTGTGGGAATGTTAAAGTGTGGCTACTTTGGAAAACAGTCTGTGGTCAATGTCCCACCTTAGAGTGGGTACCTTCAGGACTACTCCTGGGGACAACTATCCGAAACAGTTGATGTCTAAACTCTGCTTTGCTTACACCTCTTCCATGTACCTTTCCAGGTCACTCACATGCCGATTTCACCAAGGCAGGACAACTGGCCAGCTGGGCTCCTCCCCCAAAGCATGAGCAGCTGTACCCAGCCCTGAATCCCCCATCTACCAAGTTTTAGCTCACACCAGATGGTGGTGGCCAAAGTTCCTCTTTCATTGACTTCCTAGAGTCAAAATTGATCTCAGAATGGTTGGCCATTTAGGTTTGTGACTGCTTTCAGATTTACTGGAAATATTTTTAACCACTTCTATTCTTAGAGCTCTTTTTTGAGTCTTTCACAAAAGAAAATGTGAGGAGAGCATTGTATTAGTTACTTTTCTTGCTGCTGCAACAAAGTATCTGATGAAAGCAACTTAAGGATTTACTTTGGTTGGAGGATACAGTGGGGAAGGCCTGGCCTGGGCAGGAGCACCAAGCAGCTGGTCACATAGTCTGTAATTAGGAAGCAGAGATGGATAGTTTCTTTGTACACAGTCCAGGATTCCCTCCACCCCAAGCCCAAGGAATGGTGCCACTCATATTTATAGTGTTATCTTCCCACCTCAATTAACCTAATCTAGAAAAATCCTTCACAAACACTCCTGGAGACTCGTTTCCATAGTGACTTTAAATCCTATCAAATTGACAGCTGAGATTAACCATCACAAGGTCACTCCTTGTCAACTTGACATTCAAGCATACATCCCAGAGGAGGGAGGCTCCAGACAGAATTTCTGAGCGCTGGGGAAACAGTCCAGGTTTGAAGTACATAGCATGGAAATGAGTTTGCTAATCCTAAATGGGCATATGAAAAATTTACAAATTAGTTTTTCTGAACAGTGAGACTGACTGAAAAAGTTTCCAAGCCACAATTATTGTGGAGGTACAGTGCCATCAAAACAAAATCTTCAGAGCACAAATAAGTTGTCCTTCTTGGGTTTCCTTGGAAAGGGTCTCACTGGGCTTCCTAACTCTCTTCTCACAGCTGCACCCTGCCCCCACCCCTGAAGCACACCCAGCTCCCTTGGCATGCAGAGGGCTGCAGCAACTGGTTAATGCTCTTCAAGGCGAGACGTGGTGGGGATTTTTGGGAATTCTAAAGAAGTCAACATGAAAACTGTAGGTGGATTTCTGTGAACCTCACATTTTTTATTGTATTTATATGTATGATTATGTATGTGTGCATGTGTGGTGCACACCCTAGTGCATGTATGGAGGTCTGAGGACAATCTTGGGGTGTTCATCTGCTTCTTCCACTATACTTGAGACAGGGTCTCTCTCGTTTTGTTTTGCCACACAGCCTTCCTGGTGTGTGAGCTCCCAGGTTCTTTCTTGGCCCCACTTCTCCTGACTGTAGACACACTGGGATCGCAAATGCACTGCTTAGTTTTGGCTTTATGTGAGTGCAGGGGAATCAAACTTGGCAAACAAGCACCTTCATCCACTGACTCATTTCCCTAGCCCATGAAATTACCAGGTTCCAGGGTGCTATGATTTGTAAGTGATTTATCCCCAAAGGGGTCATATGCCAGAGGCCTGGCTCTCAGTGTGGTGTAGAGGTGAGTCCTAGTCAAAATCCCTAGGTCATTGGGGGTGTGAGCCTCAGACAGGTTAATGTAGTTCTCTTGGAACTCCCGAATTAGTTCTCCTGTAAGGTGCTCAAAAGAATGAGCCCGTCTGTCCTTGCTCTGTTCCCCTTCAGCAATGTGATCTCTTCCTCTCACACGTTACTACCATCGAGATCTCCAGCATGAGGCCCTCATCAGAGCCCCAGATGCCAGGGTCATGCCCTTGAACCCCTAGAACTGTAAGACAAACTTTTCTTAGTAAAATTACTCAGCCTCATATTTCATTATAGCAATGAAAAAACTAACACAGAGAACAAAAATAATTGGGTACCAGCAGTTCGATATGACCCAATCCATCACAGCAGAGAATATATTCAGAAATGTATTCAGATTGGATGAAGGCTTTCTGAGCATATAAAACAAGACGCTGTTAAACACAATGGGATTTTATAAAAGAAAATCAAGGCAGAGTGGTTTTGTCACACTAAATGCCCAAGAGAACACCTTAGAACCCATGTTATGCTATATGTGACGTCAGTGATAACAATCCCGTGTTGCTGAGCAGCAAGAAAACTTAAGGTCAAAAGGTAGAATTTCCAAGCAGCAGATTCAGGCAATATCCTTGAAAGCCTCCATGTGGGTTCAGCATCTGCAAGGAAACACACACACACTGGAAGAGACTTAGAAAGAAGATGGCGACCACAAATCTCTGAATGGCTGTAACAGAGTGACAACAGCTAACACCCTTAGTATCTACGAATCATTCCACACCAGGAAGAGAAGGCAGTGTTCTAAATAAAAATGGACAAAACCCTGTGAAAAACAACATAAGAGCTGCCCCCCTCCCCCTTTTTAAGTAAACCTTTACTGTTTAGTCTCTGAAAGAAGAAAACACAGACTTTGCTGGTGGGAAGGCAAACTGACCGCTCAGAGAGGTAATCTGCTAATATTCACCCAAGACCTCGAGAAAAACCCACAGATTCTAAGAGGCCTCAGTAATCACTGTATTGAGACGCCTTATTAAAATTTTATTCATTAAAGGTAAAGATGTAATTTGATGTTTGATGAGGGATGGAACTGTGCCTCACTTGTACTCTGTAGGTATTAAGAAGTCAGGTGGTATTTCAGTTCCTGATAGATAGCAGTGCCCGTTATCTGTGGAATGTATCTTTCCAAGATCCCCAGTGGATAATATGAATCCCTATGTACATTGTTTTTCCTACACATAAGTTTAATGACTTTTCCAATTTCACTAAACACCCAGTTGCACAGATGGTCATAATTTGTGGAGTATGAGATGCAATAGCAAAATGTGCACATATTTCTCTTGCCTACCTTACAATTTAGCATAGACTGGGCTGATCTTAGCACAGATCTTGGCAACCTTAACTTACGGCATTTTTTCTATCCCTGGTATAACTTTTATCCACTTAGAGGAAACACTTTTTGACTCCTCTGCCTGTGCCTGGGGGTAGGGAGGGTTGGGCAGCACTGTTACCTGGGCCTCTCTCCATGGCGATGGCTGGTCTAATCACGAAGTAAGTGGTTACTAACTGACAGATGGACAGCACGGACCAGCATGAGGTTTCAGCACATCACTATGAAACTCAAGCACTGCTTTTCATGGATCAATGGAACTGCAGCTGTCCAGGGTTAATTGAAACCACAGAAAGCAGGACCACAGAGAGGTGACAAGCAGGCTGTACACAGACATACATTCAACAGAGTCAAAAGGAAACATGAAAAACAACAACAACAAAAAAAAAAAACGGACACATATAAACACATACAAGCATATACTACATGATTTGGATTTTCAAAGTATTTAAAAATAATTATATATAGTAAAATATTAACAATAGTTATATCTAGATAGATAGCAGGATGTTGGTAATTATTTTTTACCTGTTTCCCCCCACCCTGCATCTTCCAGACTTTCTACTAGGGAAAAAGATTCTTCTCCCCTCCCTCTGGGAATCTGTACTTAAAAATCATGAATCATTTTTAGTATGTCTTGTTTTCTCAAATACTATCTGTTTCCACTACAAAAGTTTTTTTTTTTTTTTTTTTGAGGGTGGTGGGTGGAGGGAATGGACTTCTAGCCACTGCAAACAAACTCAAGACAAATGCAGCACCTTGTGCATCTGGCTTTATGTGGGTGCTGGGGAATTGAATCCAGGTCCTTAGGCTTTACAGGCAAGTGCCCTAACTGTTAAGCAATTTTTCCAGGCCTCGTTGTTCATGTTTTTTCTTTGAGCCTCCGAGAGTGCAGACTGTGGGCAGGGGCCTGCGCAGTATTTCTGCACCAATATCTCCAAGCTGCGAGCGTCTGCTCAGTGCTGCTGTTAGGATATATGGGAAGAACACAGCCAGTGTGGAGCAAGAATAACAACAGAGACATGCCATTCAAGAGGTAGAGGAATTTTTTCGTTTATTATAACAATTAAATAACAAAGAACAAAACTTGAAAGCATTATAACTTAAAAAATTAAAATACAGTAAAACTGTAAAAATAAGTGCATAGTTTAAAAATTCCTTAACTGGGTATCACAAAAACTACATAAGTACAAAACACTAAGGATTTGCTTCTCAAAAGAAGCATCCATTCTTGGAGTAAAGTTCAACGTGTGTGTAGTTTCCAGCCAAACTCGTAATTGTCACAATGGGGGCGACTGTATCATTTCTTGCTTGTTTTTTCTAACACCCATTCAATTACCTAGAAAGAAAAAAATATACGGTTATGGTTTATTTCTATAGAAACTACAAATGGTAACAAAATATATAAACAAATATATATATAAAAACACAGAAACTTCAAGATGGTATGATAGAAAATTTAAAAGAAACAACATATTCAAACCTTATACTTAAAAGTCATTCTTCAAAGGGTTCTCTTTAGTGCAGAGTACAATGTTCTCAATGAACAAAATATAGACTCTGATCCATTAACTTATCTTCATTTGAAAATGTTTTCAAAGGGTCAATGAAAAGTAATTATACCAAACTTTGAAAGCAACTAATCAAAGTGGAATTGTTTTGCTAGCTCTTTGGATTAGTTTTTTCCTCTCTTAAGATCACTTGAGAAACTCGATGACAAAGCTACATCGTTAAGTATTGTTACGTACTCTACCTGAAGAAGTCTGCTAGTAAAGGTCTCAGAGCATTTTCAGGACAGTGTTAGAAAGACTTCTTCCTGCAAATGTAACGGTAGCACACCAACCCTGAGATAAACGCCAGTTTAACTAAATACAGTTTCCTGAGAATAACTTATTCACCTGTACAACATTTTTATTTGCTGTTTTCTTCATTTCTTCAAATAGTCCCCTTGAAGTTTTAAGGTCCTAAACATCAACAAAATACAACATTTTACTTCATCCATTAAATTACAGAGCATTCATTATTAAGTAAGTTTGTAATTGTCATAAAAAATTCTGCAAATATCAGTACAATTAAAGAAATATTTCCCAGAAGCAGAGTAATACATATTTTCAGCCCAAAATATGAAGCCCTAACCAAATATGTATGTAAAAACCTAAGGACATTCCCCTCTCATCCCACATTCCCAACAGTATTGACCTCACCATCACCACATCCTCAGAACTTAGGAAATACAGTTTCTGCTTCTTTTTCAGATAAAGGATTTCTTTTTCTCAAAATTATAAACCAGTATTTACTAGTCTTTCCATTACATATTGAAATAAAATTATTTTATACTAAAATATGTGGTTTTATGTAGGTTAATTATAAAATAATTGAATCAGCTACCAAATAATGTCTGAATCTCTAATTTCAGCAAAAAAAAAAAAAAAAAAAAAAAAAACTTGTTGGGAAAAAAATCACTGAAAACTCCAGTTAAAATATAGTTTTAACATATATAACTAAATCAAAACTAAAATGAAACAAATTATATATAAAGCTCATTATTTCTATTTACATTTTAAAAAATTTGATAGTTATATACTATTATATTCAAGCATTTGTAATACTAGAACATGCACTAATTTTTCCATTAATAGAAAAGACACTGTACCTTTAGGTAGAACTTGGAGATTTCAAAGAGACGATGGCTGCATGCAGTAAAGCATTCATGGTCCTCAGTAATACGGTGTTTCTTCAGGGTTTCAGCCACTACTTCTTTCAGTATCTTAATCAGAATGGACACATGACTGATATTAGCAAGGGTACAAATGTTATTTCAACTTTAAGTTGAATCATAAATGAACTGTGAATTATATAATAAGGTCATTTAGAACAAAGCAGCAGAGAAAAGATCTCTGACATATACTCATACATATCATAGGATATGTTAGCAGCAAATGCTCATAGTATCTTAAGAAAGAAATAAAAATCATGAATTATGAAGCAAAATCTGTATTTAAGTTATGTATAGCAGGGGAATGTAGATTAGTATTTTTATTATAAAATTTTCAAATATAGAAGATAAAGTATTTTATAGCAAATTCCTATCTTGATATATTTGGACATTAGCTTCCAGTATAAATAATCAACCTGTGTGTAACTTTGCTCCAGTTATATCTCTAATATCCTTCGTATGTGTGTATGTGAGGGAGGGCTGAACCTCAGGCCTTACATATATGCTAGGCAAGCAGTCTACTGCTGAACTATATCCCAGGCTCCGATTATCCCTGGTGCACCTGATTATTTTAAAGTAAATTCTGGGTATTAGTTCATTCCCTTCTTCACATTTTTTGACATATATTTCCAAAGATTCAAATAAAGGAATTTCTTTTCAAGAACTAAGAAAACAGGAGGCTTTACCCGTGTATGTTTCTGTGATCTTGATTCCTTAATTTGCTTTGATGTTTTTGATTCATGTACCCTTTTATGTCCTGAACTGGTCTTTGTGGTGACTTTGGAAGTGTCACAACCAGGAACTGGCAGCTCTGGACAAGTCACTGACAAGGATCGCTCTGTCTGTGGCTTTCTGGACGTCACCTCAAGACGGCAACAAGGGTGGTGATTACTACTGCCACTTGTTTGAGAAAGAGAGTCAGAACTTTGGGATTTCACAAGTCTATGGGGAGAAAAAAATCAAGAACATAGATTAAACAAATCAACAATAGTCTATTTTTTGCTTTAAAAATACAACTATTACCATTCAAACATAAATTCAAGAAAAGCAAATTAAAATTTTTGTCTTGCTAATTTATATTAAATAAGCAATCAAAACTATCTTATAGAGCTGTGATTAGTTTTCCAAATGAGTAACTAAAGTAGAAGGCAGTGAATAACTAGCTATCATAGAAAGTAATAAACACAATAGACTATACTATTTGTCACATAAGTCACCTATGTGCTATAATAGAAAATAAAGTGGTACCCTTTACAGACAATACCTGTTAAGGACTCACACACTTTTCCATGAAAGCAATTTTAACAAGGATGCCACAATCTGCATTTTATTGTACCTATGGAGCTACCTATGCAAAGCAAATAACTAAAAATAAATACAAGTGAAACTATAAAACTGAAGACCAATGTTTTTCTTCTTAAGGATGGGGTCATAGCTATCACTTCTGATAATCTCTCAGAAGCAACACATTTTTTGTTTTTGTTTTTAATTTTAACTATTTATTTGTATGTTTGTGGATGAGTGTGCCAGGGCCTCTTGCCACTGCAAATGAATGCCTGTATGGCTTTAAGAGGGTGGCTGGGAAATTAAACCTGGCCTCCAGGCTTTGTAAGCAAGTGCCATTGACTACTGAGCCATCTCCCCACCCCCATGAAAATGTCTTCAAAAATGTCTTTGATTTTCAGAAAAATACCATAAACTTATAAAGTTCTTATAAAGTCATTTAGTTATTCCATGTCAGGAATAGTATTACAAATTTTTATCTGTGCCAAAAAGATTTAAAGTTTTATTTTCATGTATTTCAGTTTAAAAAAAAAACTATTTTATTTATTGCAAGCAGAGGGAGAGAATAGAGACAGACACACAGAGAATGAGCATGCTAGAGCCTCTATCTAGCCACTGCAAACGAACTCCAGATGCACTTTGTACATTTGGCCTTACGTAGTAACTGGGAAATCGAACCTGGGTCATTTGAAGGCAATAGGCTTTGAAGGCAAGCGCCTTAATGGCTAAGCCATCTCTCAAGCCTATTTCAAAGTTATTATTAAGGTTAAAAACAGTCAAAACTTGTAACTTACCTTATGTTCCACTAACCTAAATATCCCACATATGGTAAAGATCCATAAAGCTAATACTTATTTCATAAACTTCTAAATTCTATTGAGTGTTTGGACATTTTATTTAGCTGACAAAAATAGTATTTAGGAAAATTTTAAATAACTTACTACTTGTGTAAACTTTAAAGCTGCATTTTATATGCAACAAGTGGTTTTAAAAGTGGGGCCTCAGGGAAGCCCTTGTGTTAGGGCCAGTGCAGGCAGGAGAATGAGGAAAAGGTAAGGAAGAACTAACAGTAGACAGTCCACCCAGCAGACCATCTTAGACGGAGCAGCTCAGCTCCGTAACCACCTTTACATTTTATTTTACTAATGGAATGGATTAGTACATACAGCAAGAAACAGTGCTTTTTGTTTCCAAACCACTTCTTTTTTAATAACTTATAAGAAAACCCAACTACTCTCTCTCTCTCTCTCTCTCTCTCTCTCTCTCTCTCTCTCTCTCTCTCTCACACACACACACAAAAAAAAAAAAAAAACCAACAACTTCTGGGTATAAAGGAACTAATCTAAAAATCTACACAGGAAGCAGCATAAAAATGTGAGACTAACATTACAAAAAGTTCCCTAGAGATGAAAATATTTTCTGTCAAGAAGACTATTTTTGTACACTTGATGTGTCACCTTTTCTGGGGATAAAGGCAACTCAGATCCTTAGATCTCCGTTTCAGTCGACAGACTTTGGTTCGGGGTTCTCTTTGTAGTGCTTCTCCATCAGGGGCGCTCCAAGGCTCTGGCAGGACGGCTGGAGACGGAAGAGGGCTCAACACAGTGGGGATAGGAAAACTCTCTCTGGTGCAGGTGGTGTGGGTCTCGTATCGAATAAGACGAGATTGAAGTTCAGAAAATCCCCCGTCTCTCTCTAAAGCTTTGCGGTCATCCAAGCAATATCTGAAACGAGGGAAGATCATTAAAATCTAACATCCAGGAGAACAATGAGCTCTCTCCCTTTCAAATAGAAGAAAGCAAGATATTTACTTAAAAGTTCTGAACTTCCCAATAATTATTGGAAAGTAGAATGAATGGCCTACTTCCCCAAAAGTTCAGTATTTTCCTGATCTACTATTATTTGACAGGGCGAAAGGTTTAAAAATGGGAAGCTTGATCTGATTTCTCTTTCTGAGCAACAGATTTAGTTAACCCTTTGGATTACTTCCAACATAACTTAGTTGCTGTTAAAATACTTTTAAAACTCCAGCAACCCTTGATTTCTCAGTGTGACTGATTTGAAACAATGTGAAGCACCAACTTCTGTCAGACAGGACAAGTTTATTTTTAGCACAAATAGTAAACAGGTATTAAGGCATTTTACAGTAACTCAGCAGAAGCTTACTGCTCACCTTACTGACAGGTTTTTCTCCAAATACTGTGGTTGTCTGTGTACCCAGTTTCCAGTTAAAACTGGTTCAGAGAATCCAAGACATACTAGCTCAGCAAATGCTTCTAGACTCAAGGAAGGCCCATACTAAGTACAGGAAATAAACCTATCAGGAAAATTGTCTATGAGACACGTGGCTTTGCAAAGCTATTCACTTCCTCCCCTTTCTGAACTCCATCAGGGAACATAAATGGTTTCACACAAACCTTTCTCTGTTAGCTGTCCTTGCTCCTACCATCAGAGTTCAGCTCCGAAGGAGTGTGCCATTACTCAAACATCTGAATGCATGAAGGAGGTTTTCAGAACTTTATCTTTCCCTCATGACAAATAGTTGATTTCTAAGAATATAGACTAAGATTCAAATGTATTTATTTATTCTTAAATATTTTATTTATTTGTTTATTTGCAAGGGGAGAGAGAGAATGGGCATGCTGGGACTTTAAGTCACTGTAAACAAACTCCAGACACATGCACCGCTTTGTGCATCTGGCTTTATGTGGGTACTGGGGAATTAAACCCGGATTGTTAGGCTTTGCAGGCAAGTGCCTTAACTGCTGATCCATCTCTCCAGCCCCTCAAATGTATTTAAAACCACGTTCCTCTATGTGAACCTGGCCAAATTATTGAAGTATATGCTTCTGTTGCCTGAGCACTGAGATTTGTAGTATTTATCTCAAGGAGCTGCTATAAGCAAGACTTGTGAGCATTATGTTTACAGTTAGAATGTGGAATATGCAATCAAAGCAGTCAACTATTATATCATCACCATCACCACCAGTACCATCATCATATTTATTTTCAACCACCACAAACCTATAAGCACACTAATCACATATGGCACAGACAGAGCTTCTACCTACTTTGGAGACTTTAGAGTCTGACTTAAACCATTTCATGATACTATACTTTATGTGCACGTGGAAGGGTCATCTTGCTCTAGTCAACACAAGGCTTCACATTAGAACCAACTGAAAGTTTTTAAGAAAAGCTATATACTCTAAGTTTCTGACTTAATTAGTCTGGGCTGATTCTGCCCAAGTGATTCTAAAAGGAAAGCTGAACACCTAGGAGGGGACAGTAGATTTGAGGACAAGGTTGGGAGGAGCAGTGATGTCAGTCAAAGGACACAGTTACAGAGTCATATAGGATGATTGAATCCAGAAACCTAATGAAGACTACAGTTAACTATATTGTATTTTATGGTAAGAACTTAGCACACATAAAGAGCAGTTAACTAGGAACTATGGGAAACCTGAGCTCTGCCATCAGAATGTTAGCCAGCAACGAGCAGGGATGCAGGATGAGCTCAAGTATGCTTTTCTAGGCACATTTTGTTAAAAATTAGAAGCATGACTGATAATTCTACTTGTATCCTGAGAGCAAATAACTGATACAACCTAGACTAACTTGAGGAACCATGACTGCGGAAAGTGACTATCCCAGAAGCAACAGAATACCTGGTCAGCCTACAGACAGGAGTTCTTTTAAGCAAAAAGATGCATGCCTTGATAGTAAACATATTTTCTTCTACCATAATATTTTGCTTCTAAGATACAGATTTTCCTGTTCTAGCAGTCTGTTCATCACAGCTGTTCACAATACCCCTTCAGTTGAATTATGTATGCTATCTGTTCACTTCAATTGCCATTAAAATGCCCTTCAAATAATTATACTATGGTTTAGCATGGAAACAAACAAAGTTACTTTGTAAATCAGAAAGAATGTAAATCAGAAAGAAAGATGAAGAGTGCAGAGAATATATTTTAGTGAAATAAATTTATCACTGAATGAGTGTTTACAATTCTACTTTTCTTGTCTTTTTTTTTTTATAATAACCACACGCTTCTGGCATCCTGACAGAGAAAATACTCATACAATGACAGGTAGTTTTGTTTTGTAACCTAGAAATAGATACAACACTGCCAATCACAATGTCAGTTACAATGAAGGGAGGACAAACTTCCTGCCAAACTTCCTGGAATAGATGAAAGACATTTCAAAGCAGCTAGAAGCTGGTGTGATGGGGATGACTGCAGTGTAACAGCAGTTCATTTTGCTGTTGAGGAAAACAATGCATTTTACAGTCATGGAGTCTACCTTCCAGGATAGGGTGAGAAATGAAAACCCAAGAAGCCAGCAGCTACTGTATTTTGTTTAGTTAGCAATCTTTTCTCCAAATATTCCTTAGGTCCACAAGGAGGAAAGGCCTCAGGGGCACAGGAAGGAAACACTTTCTTATTTGCTGTAACATTTCACTGGAAGTTTGTAGATGTCATAATCTGTGTGGAACATAAACAGAACCTCATCCTATCAGTCCAGACTTTTAGAAGAAAAAGCATGTTTCTGGACTGGCAAGGGTCCGCATCACTTACAACTTTCTCGGTCCTGTCTGGATGTTCTCCTGCTCATGAGCACAGGTTTACAGTAGAAAGCTGACGTGGCTGTCTGTCTGTCTGTCTGTCCGTCCGTTCATGGAGTTGGGTGGTAGAGAAGAGGACTACTCCTTTATATGGAACCCAGAGTAAGGCCCAATAGGAAAAGCTTCTCAAATAAATAATCCTTAAATTTTTTGATAAATGAACAAAAAGACATACTTAAAAAATAAATTCCATAAATTTTAAAATGAAATTATCATTATTTTATTTAAGTCAGTGCTTCAATGACCTTATAGGGCAAAAAGGAAGGAAAAAAAAGGAAGAAAAAGAAAGAAGGGAGAAGAAGGAAGGAAGAAGGAAGAAGGAAGAAGAAAAAAAATCACACACACACAAAGGTCTTGAGGTGTTCTTGGTGATTTCGTAAAGAATAGGTTAGAACCCATGCTTCTTCATAGCAGAGAACACTATTTTTAATCATGATGTTGTATGTGCTTACTATGAGTTTAAACTCTCAGGTTTAAGTTACACACAAAATTCTTAAAACTGCTATTGAATGTCTTGTAATAAGTTAGGAGGCCCTAAACTTACCAAACAAAATGAAGGAGATATTTTATACATCACAGAATAAAACATATAGTTTGAATTTTTATTTAAACAAAAGAAGGGAATTAGCAGCAGAACCAATGAGGATAAGGGTAACCCACATCCTCGTTTTTCATAGCTGAGAGTCACTTTTATATGGAGACATTAAAAAACATATAGACAGAGGGATATCCTAAGAATAAAGAAACTGCTAAGAAAAATGAAAATCAAATAAGAGGGGTTTCTGAAAAGTCAGGCTACCACAGAGAAAAGAATGGGGGTTAATTTTCATTATAAACATTTCTGTAATAATTACTAGAACTTTATTAAAATAAAAAAGGGGAAACAGAAAAATATATCCTATTGGTTAACATATTGTAGGACAAAGCTCACAGAACATCTGATTATGGTCAATTTAGCAAAACTAAAAGGCAGATTTTGTGAATCAATGCACAAAAGGGCATATAGCTAAAATAGCAATAGATTAAAATATTAATAGATTAAGTGAAAGATTTTAGCAAAACTCAAGGACACGTGGAAAAATAATTCCAAATACCTTGATGTTAAAGAAGAAATATTCATCCAAACAAGGGGTCTTCACATCAAATCAGATTTGAAAAACTTTGAGAAGTGGCTGTGTGAGTGAGTGAGTGAGTGAGTGAGTGAGTGAGTGAGTGAGTGAGTGTGTGTGTGTGTGTGTGTGTGTGTGTGTGTGTGTGTGTGTGTGTGTGTGTACAAGCGCGCGCACTATGCAGGAATTGTAGCTGAAATGCCTATCTGCTATACACAAAACAACTTAAAATTCTTATCTGAACCACTTCCTTAAGGACTCTCAGGAATGTTTCATGACCGGAAGATCACTTCTGATTGCTCACCTATGGTGCTTGTAAGGCGCCCTATTGCTGCCTGCACCTCTACGTTACTCCCTGTTATTGTCCAGCAGTGACAGGTCATTTCTCCCATTCTCCTGGCTTGTCTCTAGCTTTAAGGCATCATGAAGGAACTGGTGAACGGGTGCCCATGTTCTTGCACCATCAATGCCATTCAAAACTATGTCTTAAACTAGTTGACAAGGGAAGTGTTCTCACTCTTGTTCAATTGACATTTTTTCCGGTTTTAGTGAATTATTTTTTGTATATTGGTTATTTGGATCTTTGATAAAAAAAGTTGGTCAAACTTTTCCCAACTCTTCCATTAGCATATTTTTTCTTACTGATGCATAAACATTCTTTTTTAAAAAATACTTTATTTATTTTTATTGAGATAGAGAGAGAATAGGCATGCTAGGGCCTCCTGCCACTGCAAACGAACTCCAGATTCATGTGCCACTTTGTACATCTGGCTTTATGTGGGTACTGGCGAATTGAACTGAGTCATTAGGCTTTACAAGCAAGTGACTTAACTGCTGAGCCATCTCTCCAGGATTGCATTCTTTAATTATAAAAGAAATGTACCTACTCATTTGCGTTAAAAATATTTCCCAGTTTACTCCTCACTTTACATGTTATTTTTGTTGATTACTGACATAACTACTTTAAAATGAAGAAAAAAATTATCATTTAAAAAAAATTTCTTCCTTTGTTACAAGTACAAAGGTCCTTTAAATTTCTTAATAGTTCTTTAGTCTGTATTTTCCTTCCTATTTTCATGGTTCTAATTGTATGTTAGTTCTTCAATATCTCTTATTTAAAATATTCTAATTGAATTTGTCAAAAGGCAATGAAACCAAGTGCGATAGTACATTCCTTTACTCCCAACACTCAGGTTGAGGTAGGAGAATGGCCATGAGTTCAAGTATAGGCTAGGGCTACAAAGTACCATGTCAGCCTGAGCTAAAGTGAATCCCTGCCCTTCCCTCCTCCCCCCCACACACAAGAAAACAATAAACAAAAAGGCAATGACATTTTTTTATTAACATAACCCTAACCACTTTCAAAGCAAGCATCAATTTCCTTACAATGTCTACAATGACTTTGATGATTTTATGTTGTGGTCTCGTTATATAGTAAAATATACTCATTATAAAATACTATTGGAAAACAATGCTATTACCTTTTCCTAAAATCAATATGAATCCATATTAGTAAATATGAAGAATCAAGCTCTTTTCTATCTGTGTGAATTTATGTACAATGAATATAAATGTAATTCTTTAAGCATGTGAACATTTTATAAAACACATCATCAAAATTTTGAAAAGTCACTGTGAAAGATATTATCAACATCTTCTATTTCTTGTAAAAATGATAGATGTGTATATGATATGATCTCAGAAGCTACTAATACCTTTAAACAAAGAATCCTTAAAATAGTCAATTAAACTCCTATAAAGATGTCCATATAATTATCATGCTAAAAGTGGAAACATGTTTTGTCAAGGAGTTTCTAAGCATTCATACTGTAATTAATGACCAGGAAACATTCATGTGTCCCACAGTGAAAATATACATTATAACCAAAGAAATTTTGATTATTGAATCACTAAGAAGAGGCTGTTTAAGTGATGTGATTCTCATTAATCATCAAATAACTTTTCCTTCAGTAAAGGTATGTGTGTGTGTGCTGCACTCCCATGACACCCTTTCTCTCAGCTTCTCATCACTTCCCACCATTGTGTCATACTCACTCTTCACACAGGAGAGAAGCTCCAGCAACAAACTTACTCAATTCCGTGATAATGACATCCTGAGGCTTTTTCAAAAGGCAAGACCCGAAGTTTCCGAGGACTAAGTTCTGGTGTCAAAACAAAAGATTTTTCCCTGAAATACAAAAAGGATTTGTTTGTATTTAAGGTTTATTTAATGATAGAGAAGGTTCAAATGTATGAGTTTCTGTTCTACATATCAGTTTTTCAATGAATAAAACTTACAGTAGCCAGACATGTTGGCTCACACCTGTAATCTCACACTTGGGAGGCTAAGGCATGAGGATTGCCATGAGTTTGAGGCCAGCCTGAACTTCAGAGTGAGATTCTGGGGAAAAAATGTTAAGACACACCAGAAAGTCTAGGAAGGAAATAAAATAAGGCTAGCTCCTGTGCCCCTTCCATTTTTTGTGCCTCTAGTTTGTGAAAATTATGATGTTACTTATTGTATATATCTCTCTGAGAAACAATAAATCAAGATAGGAAAATGACTTAAAATGGAAATTCAGGAAATGGCATTATTTCTAAAACACTGTCCTCCTATGGTGAAAGGAATTAATATTTATTCACTTAGTGAAATTTTTTTTTGACAGAGGAATAAAGTTAACTAGAATCTTTGGTAACAAAATTAGTATTTCATTCTAGTGAAATACATAACCCATGGGAGACCCAGATTGCTTACTGCCTGGGAATATAGTCACCCTGACGTCTGTTTGAGGAGTTAGCAACTTTCTCAATACCCAGAGAGTAGAGAGGCTAATTGCTGAAGTCAGTTTTTATGAAGGCGGTTTCAATCAGCAGGTCCTTAAATTTAACCCCAGGTTGATCTATCATAAAATAGTCCAAGTCAACACCTAAACTTGTAGGGCTATTGTCAAATCTGGGGATGGAGGCCACTGCAATCAGATGCCTCCCCTTAAGGTGTTTCACAAAAAAAGTATTAAAAGAAATTGCAATGTACACATTTTGGTGAGAGACTATCACAATGAACAATCCTATAAAACCGAGCTCAGCATTTTACTTCGTTCGTACCACATTGTCTGCATTTTTCAGTTCCATCCTTCCCAGCATGTTTATTTTTATTTAACTTCAATCACAACTCAGTTCCCAAAGGGAACATTCTGTCATTTCCTTGGTGTTTTCTGAGTAGGACTTGCGTTCCACTTTCTTTAACACAGCATTTTGGATGGGACCTCGCACAACTTTCATGCTACCAGAAGACACACTGCTGATGGTGCCCTTCTTTCGTTTCCTAAGAGCAGGGCGTGGTGGCATGTACCTGTATCCCCAGTACTTGGGACTGTCTAGTGGGTCTGAGGGTGACCTGGACTACGCAGTGAGGCTAGCTCTGAGCTACACAGCGAGATGGTGTCTCAAAAAATACCCCCCCCCCAAATTTTCTAAGTATAATATCTGTAAACTTCAGAGAGAATTAACTGAATCACCCCTAAACTGTATTTAGGAAGCCACGCCAGTCAGAGGGGACAGCCCAGGTAAATAAGTAAACACCTCCCATTGGGCGGCTACCTGACTCTGCCAGTTCAAGGTAAATGAGCTGAAAGGACAACAACCTAATTAACTCAAGAGATTAACATCTGTACACTTTTTGCCTTCCTAATTCCCACTAAAAGGGTTATCAACCTCTCAAATCTACGAGAAAAGGAAAATTACTCTAAAATTATGCAATTTTAATGTCATTAAGTCATTATGACCCAGAGTTGTTAAGATCCTCACACACTGAGCACTGTTCCCATCCCTCACCAGTGACACACACAAAGCCATGATGCTCTAGCTATATTTTGACACAGGACTTGAATCCTATCCAAAAATTAGCGTTTAAAAGCAATATTGATCACAGTGCAATTCAAAACTAGCTTTGCAAAATGACAGGCAAGTTCCATAATTTACTAGACAAAAATAAATTCAGCAAATTATTCAATCTTCACACCTAATTGAGGTCATGACTTTTTAATCCTGTAGTCAAGGTCAGCAACAACAGCATCCAGCATTTGTTAATTAGCAACTTAGTGGAAGTGTCTTCAAGTCAGTGTCTTCAAGTAGGTGTAAAGTAGCCATGCAAATGCTGAGCTTTTACATGGCAATGTTACAGTTTCAGAGACATCCTTATTGCTTGTACCCTTTCTCTTCAGCTGAAAGGCCAAGCACTGGGCTATTAACAGAAAGACTAACACCATCACGCCAGGGAGAGACAAAGCCCACACCAGAAAGTAACACAGAAGGAAAACTTTCAAAATACCCACTTGCAAATCAAAATTGTAGACAAAGTGGGAGCTGTCATATACAGGGGGTGTGATGAGATGGCCTTCCTTATCCTTGTTTTCCTGCTACTCACACGTGGACAACGTAAAGCTGAGGATATTAGGGCCAACTGCTAAATACTGGAAGCAAACCTGTGAACTTTGCCTCAGTAATACAAGAAATCAGTTAACTAAGGAAAAAAGGTAAGAAATGCTATTTTTCAAACGATTTTAAATAGAAATTATATGCTTAGAACCTACCCTTTTTGGATCTGTAAAGGCTGAAGATCTCCTACAGGTAATCCATCAGAGGTGAAGTACTTCAGCAATTCTTTAGCATCCAACAATGTGGTTGAGTCCCGGGGAGCCTCCTTATGGCCTAGCAACTGTTCAGAGGAACGAGGTAATGAACTGGTTCTGGAAAAATAACGAGACATGGAGTTATTGAGGGTGCGTTCAAATGCACCACCATCAAGGAAAGGTGATATGAGCAAAATCTATAAAAATGAGGGATTTAATTTTAGCAGACAAGAAAGCATTATTTTTACAAACTGCTTACTTTCAAACTACATTTTAAACAGTCTATAGGTTGTATTATACTTGCAGTTCATATGTCAATATTTACAGAACTTAAACAATCGCAATTATATTATTTACAAAAGAAAGCACGTTAATATTTTTATAGTACAAATTTACCAAGCCTATAAAATTTAATTCTAAACTCTTCTATGTTCTGAATACCAACAATATTATAAATTTCTGAACAGGGACTGAATGTTCCAATTTTCTATGAACTTGAAAGACTACTTAAAGCACCACCATAAAATGCAACTGTAATCGAAATTCTCTCCAAGGTCTCCTTCTAGCCATGATTGACATTATGAATACACACCCAATCACCATTTCATCTGAACTTGTGCAGGACTTTGCATTTTTCAAGCCACTTTACCTACAATATATTCTTAATCCTCATAAATTTCCTTGAAAAAAATGAAATAGGTCATATTTCAAAATGAAGTAATACCTAGAAAGTACTTTAGAAAAAGAAAATTATTAGCATACCAAATCTAAAAACAATCAGTATTCCTATTTTTCAGCTAAAGATGCTAACACACGACGGGCTGCATTACTGACGGGCTGCATTACAGACCAAAGGTGGCATAGCCATTCACAGTGATACTGACTCCAAGTCAGGAATGACTTCTGCTCCAAGGCTCTATAACTAAACCAGAGAAGTGCACTGAAAGTTATGAGAACGTGAAGGAAGACACTTCCATTTCAGAGAACACTAAGGTTGATCAGGTTCCGAGTTCCGCTCTACCACTAGAGCAGAAACATCTCAGCATGGGTACATAAATGCAATCTCCCAACTTTCTAGTAATTTGATAAATTTTAAGTTATCTCATTACGAAATTAAGCACTTTCACCTACGATATTGACATTGTGGGTTTAGACTGCACTTCCTCACACAAAGAATGAGTGACGTGCAGGCAGGGGCCCTTTCTCCTTCTCTATTCCCTTCATTATGAAACTGAAAACATAAACCTAATTAAAATGGCCAAGTAAGAAAACACTCAAATACTTCCTTTGGACTTCAAAGTCCTTGTGTAGGCACTGTATTATAAATTTAATTTAATCTCTATATAGCAACTCTCTAATAGGGACTTACAAAGTCTTTAATCAGTATTACTATCAGTCATTTTATAGGCTAGATGCAATGGGGAAGCGTAAAATTTGCATTTATGTAGAAAACCAAACACAAGGATACCAAAGCATTTTAAAAGCTAAGTTTGTGATAAATTATACTATTAAGGTATGTCTTAGGTTAAAAAAGTAACAACACTGACAATACCTTATTTTGCTCAGTGTTTTCAAACTTACAAAGTATTTTACATACATTCTCTCGTGACATGTTCACAACTTTCCAGTAAAATTAGGCTCTTTTTGCCCATTCTAAAAGTGAGAAAACAGTCATACAACAGGTGACTGAGTATGTCTAAAACTAATTCAAATGACTTCTGACTTTCCCTATATAAGGATCACTTAATTCTCTGTTTTAACACAATCAAAACTAACGAGCTTCCAGTTAAGCATACATATCCAGCTCTTCACTTAAAACAAAACTCAATTCATGATGTTAAAGTATCAGAGATAAAATCCATCACAAGGACAAGAAAATGAAGATGGGAAGAACAACTGACCAAGGAGTTCAATGAATGTCAAGACAGGATTAACTACATACAGAAGAATCTACATCCTACTTTTCCCCCTGTGGCTATCTCTAAATTTAAAGCAGAGAAATTGCTCTCTGAAGAAACGGATCACAAGCCTGTGCCAGGGGCTCATAGTGCCATGGCAATGATTCTTGGTCAGGGAAGCCCCTAAGACTCCCAAAACAATATAGGCTATTGCCAAGGCTCTTCAGTTGCCCAACAGAACCAGATGGTAAGATTCTGTTGCTGAAGAACACCAATGCTTCAGTAGCAGCACACTGAGAAATCAAGCCTGCACTGAGCTGGAAGTGCCTCCCTGATGACAAGCTGTTACAGTACTGGACAGTGCGATGCAGGCTGTGGAGGATGAATGTTCTCAACAGTCTTAACCTGTAGTGGAGCCTGTGAGCTACACAACTGACTAGCCAGGCAGAATGGGCCCACTGGTTCAAGAATGGCATGCCTGTAATGGAAGTAATCAAGTGCTCTCTGAATGGATTTGAGGCACACTCCATGATGCCTGGTACTTGGTACTGAAAACCTAATTAAAGGCCTATAGCTGAGAAAGTCATAAGCCCTAGGTGAGAAGCTACTACCGTTATTTGGCTAAATGGATCTATTATTCTACCATATTGCTCTCTAAATGTATTCATGTCCATATATTAGTGCTGCTCTCACTTTTGGTTAGAGAAGCTTCTCTTTTTCAGATGCTGGGACTCCTAAGGAGATCAAAACTCAGCAAAGTGCTGAGAAGTGACAGCTGAGAGGTCAGCACAAATGGACATCTCTATCACAACCTACAAGGCTCAGAGACCATTGCAAAAGAGTAGAGGAAATAATGTGAGAGCCAAAAGATGGGGAAGAGTGTTTTGGAAGACTTTGTCTTACAGACACAAAGTGGTCATTGTATACATGACCTTATAGCAGCTGTCATTACCTGAACAAGACCTACAAAGCACTGGGCCCATAGACATGTTGTCATGGATAATGGAGGAAGGCAAAGAAAAGAGAAAGACACCAAAATCAGAAGTACAGGCTGGAGAGATGGCTCAGCGGTTAAAGTGCTTGCCTGCAAAGCCTAACAACCCGGAGTTTGATTCCCCAGTACCCATGTACAGCCAGATGCACAAAGTGGAGCATGTACCTAGAGTTTGTTTACAGCAGCCAGAGGTCCTGGCGTGATCTCTCTCTCTGCTTACAAATAAATAAATAAAAATATTTGAAAAAACAGTAATTGGCAAGAAGGGGGTTCAGTGGAGAGGTAATGGGAGAGGGGGACAAAGGAGAGAATTATGTAAATTTTTAAATGAAGTTCTGTAATAGCATTTAAAAAAAAAAAACCCAAAAAATCCTTTCTGAAGACATGGGACCACATCCCTCTCTCAGTGGCCCAGGGTACCATAGTACATGCCTGGTCATTTGGTGCTCAATCAAAAGAACTAAAAACAAAAATGTGATTTATAATACTTGGAAGGAGGGCAATGTAAGAGAATTTTTTCCCCACCATTCAGCAATGGTGTATGAATACCTTCTATGTACCAAAGCAAAAAAAAAAAAAGAAAGAAAGAAAAGAAACCTGCCCCTGCAGTGCATGCTATCTGAGCACACATGAATGGGAAACTGGAACAGGTCAATGAGAGAGAACTTCCACTTCACTCTACATGTTCCTGTAGTGAATCAGTCTCTGTACTCACAAGTGTGTATGTCAGTGGAATATGGTCTGCAATGCTATACACAAAATGCTTGCTTCAGTTACAGACACCTGGAAGTACCCACAGAATGCCCAGGAAGACGAGCCTCTCCCTAGTGATTGATCATCTACTTATTAGAGGAAGCACAAGTTTCTTTCGCAATGAAAACATACCCTTCTTAAATGATACAAAATAATTGAAGAATTAAATTCATCTGAAAATAATGAGTGTATTATGTATTCCTACAGACTTAAATATTACCTTAGTTTTTGTTTAGCTTTCTCAAAAGTTTCCAAATTCTGAAGCACATGTTTTTCTGGCCATTCTAGAGGACTGGATTCCATTGCACGTGAAGAATCAGGTTCTACTGCCCTAGGAACTATGGAGAACAAAATTGCACATTAGCACTGAAAAGCATTAGTGTGCTGACTGTTTCTGTGTAAACATGTGTGTCTCTATAAGTGTATGTATAAATACATACATGAGGTACATATGTTATATACGTGTAGATACAGTGTATATGCATGGCACACTGGGTATGGTAATGAAAAGCTAGAATCCTAGCATGTAGGAGGGCCAGGTAGAAGGATCACAAGCTTAAGGCCAACTTAAGCTATATAGTGAGTACAAGGATAGATAAAAGAAGTGAAGCCCACACAGACCTGTGTACAGATGTGAAAAAGAACTGGTGGTTTATTTACATAGTACTTACCTTGGATATCTCTGAAATCAGTGAAAAGAAAAGGAGACAGCTCTGTGGAGAAAGTGTTGTTTATACCTTCACATTAGAAGAAATTCTTACTATATAGGAAGTGATATAAATACCCCAAAATTTTCCTTATCTTTTGAAGATTACTTCATTCTCAAAAACAGAATCATTAAATAGTAAATAGGATGTGCTCAAGCAGAAGTTGCTTTGGAAAGAATTTTCAGTTACCGATGGCTACAAGATGCCTTAGTCTGCCCACCCTCAAGTCACTAGTAGTCAGTCCCACTTTAGCAGAAAAAGGATGTCTTGCTGGCTAGAACTCATTTTACTCTAATGAGATAGGTAATACATGACAGGGCATTTCACAGAGACATGGAGACCGGGCATCACCCTGCAACACTCCACACAAGCACAGGAACAGCTTCCATTCGTGCTTGAAGTTATTAGTTCAACACTGGCAAAATTACTAGCGTATTACCTTTTTTAAAAATATTTAAACAGTCATAAAATAATGATTTGATGAAAGGTTTTATTTCATGTGTCTAGTATGTGTACATGCTTGTAGATGTGTGGGTGTACATATGTGGGTGGGTACATGTGCACATATGTGTGCCTGCATGCAAAGGCCAGAGGTCAATACCAGATATATTCCTCAACTACTGGTCAACACCAGATTCCTCAATCACCAGTCAATACCAGATATATTCCTCAATCACTCTCCAATTCAAATAGCCAAGCTAGCCAGCACACCCCAGATTTCCTACTGCCTCCCTAGCACTGGAATTATAGGCAGGGACCACCATTCATGGCGTGAGTGCTGGGCATCCCACCTCCAGTCTTCATGCTTGTGTGGCAACCACTTTATCCACTGAGTCATCTCCCCAGCCCTGGTTATTAAAGGAATTTTTAAGCAACAACAAAAAAATTGAAATGAATTTGGAAGCAAATGTTTATTATTGTTAAACTATTAAATGTTGAATATTCAAACTATTTTCAATATATATGTTAGAATACCTTCACTAAACATCACGTCAACAGACCACTACCTATTTCTTAGGATAGGGAGAGACTATTTTATCAAGTAATGAGCTGTATAATGAAATAATATGCTTCTTAATGGACACACAGGTTTGTGTTAACAAAAAAGAAAAAAAATCAATGGAGTTCCACATAGGTACACACTCTGAGTGCATGAGTTTGAGCCATATTTATCAAGTAAACATACTACAATATAATTAATAATTAACAGCATACCACCCACATATGACATAGACTAATACTTAAGAAAGGTGAACAAACATTCATAAATATCATGTATTTGGGAAAATAATACAATTCTTACAGCAAAGCAAATTCCAGTATTTTATTTATGCTCTACTAAGCATACTACACCATGCCCAAACCCAAAAGGCTCTCTGAGAAATCAAGAAGTCTTATTTAACAAAATAAAAAAATAGAATCAATACAACAGATATTCAGTGAGAAACTGGCACGCACATCACAAAGCATGAAACACACAATGAAGAGAAGCACCGAAGTCTTACACACAAACACACATACACCCACACACATACACGGAGAGATGACTCACAATGAAATGATTATGCAACAAAATTGATATAATCTATTATTTAAAGCAATTATGAATCAGACATATAGCAAACTCATTTTTAAATGTTTGAAATAATGAAATTATGAGCTTAGAAAATTAGCTAACAAACTCATTTATATACTGCTCCTCTGTGCCCCAGATGGGGCCAGATAAAGGAGACACATTCATGGTGTGATGACTTCAGGCATCACATTTGACACTGGCAGAGTCTGTAGCAACTTGGTAACAATGAGGAAGTAAAATGGCAGGATGAAGGCATTTTCTAAATAATGACCTGTCACTTGTCACACTAGAGCTTTACAAAGCAATGAGCACAGCAAACCACCTTACCAACTGCCAACAACTACTATTGAGCATGGCTGCAGATGATGTGACAGGATATGAAATATGACCCTCTTATTGTTTCTATATGTGATGTAATTTACATGTAGGTGTATTCATTGAAATCACAGCTACAGGATGCCAACAACCACAGCTTTCTTCACAGAGTCATGCTCAAATGTGCAGCCCATCAAATTTCACCTCAGGTTCTAAGCATCCTCAGTGTCTCCCATATGCTCAGTAAGTGTTTGCGGGAGGTCCTACTTTTATGTGCCACGCACTGAGCTCAGCCCTGCAGAGAGCTGAGAAAGTAAACAGGCACCATGTGAACAATCAGAGAATACAGGGCAAGTATGTCATAAATAATTACCTGAAAAATATATAAGTTTAAAATATGCCAAGTATTCTGAAGAAAAACTACAGGGCACCAGTACAAAAGAAAACAATTTAAACTGACCAAGGCCTAGGCTCGAGGAGGGTCTATCTGCTAATCAGATACAAGCTGTGAGGAAAGGATTCTAGGCAGAGGACATGACATCTGTACCAGTTGTGAGACATGTCCCAGGAATGGGAGGCTGGACCACAGTGAAAAGGAGCAGAAACGTGGCATTTGGAGGACTGTGAGGAGCATGAGGCCAGTGGTCAGGCAATGTTTTAGGAACTGTCCTAAGGAAGATGCAGCCTGTGCAGGCAGGAGGGATCAAAATGCTATGAGCGAAGGAGTGGCATCCTGGGCTTCACATCCATGGCTCAGGGTGCTAACAGCCCCAGACCTCTACTTCACCCAGGTGAGTGGAAGACACTCACCTTACAGGAAGACACTTCACTGGAAGTCCTAGCAGTTACTCGAACACTTCCTGTCATTCAAGACTCATCTCCCAGCCTCTCTCCTGATCTGTTTCCCTTTTCTTACCTCCATGGCTAACATTGTGGTTGCTTCTTCTCCTCTTGGTCCAAAGCTTTAACATCACTCAAGACCTCACTCGAGTCCCTGGGTTCCTAAAAGCCTTCTGTAGCCACTCTGTCCTGGTTACAGTCTTTCTCTTTACTAAATAATACATAGCTTTCATAACTTTCCAAACAAATAATTAACCCTCACAATAATCTATATCATACCTAATTTAAAGGTTAAGAAAAAAAGAAGCTGGAAAATATAGTGTGCCATACTCACATAAGATGCAGAGCTGCACTGAACCTTGCTGTCTTGATCTAAACCCCTCACGTAACAAGAAAGCTTTGCTCGCATTGGCTGAATAGACCCCCATTTACAATTCACTGAACAATTCTCCAATAGTCTTCACTACTGATGTGAAACATAAGTGATAATGGCAGATGACATATCTGTGGCACTTATTCTTTTCTAAGTGTATTCCATGCATCAATTCATGAAATTCCCAGAGTAGGTTACACTACTGCTCCCATTATAAACATGAGGACACACTGGTGAGGAGTTAAGTACTTTATGATGGTCACTCTTTATTGTTAATGTGATTGGACTGGGGATCACCAGAGGATACACCTCTGGACAAACCTATGAGGGTGCTTTTACAAGAGGTTTAACTGAGGAAGGAAGACACCTTCTGAATGACAGTGGCAACATGGCATGGGCCGAGGTCCCCGACCAAATACAAGAGATAAATGTGACAGCACCAAAATGCTTCCTGACTGCAGACACCATGTGACTGGCCACCTCACATTATGTCACCAGATCTAACCCACCATGAGTTTATCAAAATAAACTTTTCTTTCCTTAAGTTGCTTTTGTCAGATATTTGGCAACAGTGACGAGAACAGTAACTAGTAGACACTCAGCTAACAACCTGCGATTGGAACACTGGTAGGGAGTGTGTGCTCTCAATGACACAAGCTGCTGTTTCCATACCTTGCTTTACAAACCGAATGTGATCTTGCTGAAAGTCAACAACCAGGATATTCATGTTCTTGTGAACATACACAATGTGAAACACAGAAAAAACACTCACACTAATTGCTACTTTGATTCTGATATTTTCCATTGTCTTACTCAATAAAAATAGTTATGCAATAAAAATGAAAAATTGTCCTCCATGTTTAAAATTGTGTCAAGCAATCTTCCAAAGCTTCCTTGTAAGACACTGAAAACTTCCCTTGATTCCAATTCCCCACAACAGAATCCAGGAAAAGCAGAAAAGTCCAATTAATATGGGAATGACTTTATGGACTTCTCTGGCCCCAGTGAAGCACCTTCTCACAACAGCGTAGACTCAATTAAATTCACTGTGCAAATTTTGAGTTTTTCACTTTTGAAATCTTCCATTCTGGCAGTTTAATAACACTTCTTCACCTTTGGCTTAAAAACAATTACACTGAACATGCTTGATGAAAAATATTACCCAAAAGTCTCTGATATATGTATATATATATGTATATATCATATTTATGCAAATGTGTATCATTATTTAAGTTTATAAAATGTCATCCAAGCTAATAATAAGTAGTAGCATCAGCGATGCCACCCACGCAAAAAGAACAAATTGTAATTAAAAAAACAAACTTACCATTTAACATCAGGGGGGTTTTCATCTTGTCTGCCTGTGTTAGGCTTCTTTGGGGGCTGAGGGCATCAAAGCGATCTAAAAAGCGGTACCGTGTGAGTGCCAGCAGACGCTGGAGCTCATCTGCACAAACTGCTTCAGGTGCTTTTGCCAACTTTCTCCTTCCTGCAGAACAAATATCTTCAGCAAATCAACATAGAAAGGAATCTAGCCACACGTTCATTCTAATCTTATTGGTAGATAATAGCAAAATTTCCATTTAGATGAGATGAGAAGAGGAATTGCTGAGTACAAGTGAATTTACAAGTTTTCAAAATATACTGCAGAACATTAAAAATGGATGTCTTATGTGAATATTTATGTAAAATTATCACTTATAAAACTTTCAATTAAATCTGGTAGCATAGATATTCTCTTTCTTGCCCTTCTTCTAACCTAAAATTATAGCAAAGCCTCAACACAATAAAAGAACAAAAACAATACACAGGTGAATGTTTTGAAAAAAATGTGGAAAACAGAAATGGGTAAGCTGAGTCAGCAGAGGAGAGGTCACCTGTGTGCCTACAGAGAAGCACTAGTAAGGAATATGAGGCAGAGGTGGAGAGGTGCTGGTAGAGGAGGCAGTCAGATCTCAAGTCCAGCCCCCATCATGCTGGAAGCAGCTCTGCCTCCAGTTTTGTTTCAATAGTTCCAGACTGCAGATTATCAGGCATGCTGAAAGGTCATACTGAAGATGGGGTTAAATCTAAGAATTAAATAAAAGCCTATACAGTACTGAAAGGTTAGGCCTCAATCCCCATGGCCCACTCTACCACCAAAAAGCTAACAGCTACAATGCCTCACTGGAAGGCTGAGAGAATTCACCCTTTGAAAAACTAAGCAACCAGAGAAAAAGAGCTTAGATGCTGATCCTGGGGTAGAGGCAGTGGGAGGAGGTTTTCCACTTAGAATGCTAAACTTTCAACCTACCAGTGACATTATACCAGAGGTAGGCATTATGCAATCAAACATGCAATTTACACAAGATGGAGAGGAAAGAATCACTAGGCATTTGAGGAAAAGTATGGAGGGGAGATGAGCTCTTCATTCCAAGGCTTACATTACCCATGTAAGGAACACTTCAGCTGTCCGCTTCCTCCCATCACTCATGGAGTAATGGTCTCCAGCTTTCTGCAGTGTGGCAAGGGACTGACCCTCCCCAGCAGGGTTGGTCTGTATTTATCTAGTTATTCAATGGCTAAATTCAAGTCTGGGTACATGTATGAGAATAAGCAAGAGACCTATAACCACAGCCAATCAGTCAACCCAGGATAAGCCAGACAGACACCAATGATTTTCAACACAACCTAAAGTAGAAGTACAGAGGCCCCTAAGACATCAACAATAAAGCAGCCTTAATACTCATCCACCATGACTCAGGGAACTGAGCGGAAGAGAGGGCAGAAAGAGTGTAAGAGCCATGGTTGGGGAGAATATCCAGAGACATGGCCCACCTCAGTAACAACATAAAAAGGGGGGTGGAACTGGGTTGACTCCTAGGCTATTCATAATCCCCTACCCCATGGACTGACCCAGACTGCCCACGGAGGAGGATACCCAGCTGATTGGGGACAGGGAAGAGGGAAATTGGGGAACTGGGGATACCAACTCATTATTTGCCTAGGCTATCCATAATCCCCTACCCCATGGACTGACCCAGACTGCCCACGGAGGAGGATACCCAGCTGATTGGGGACAGGGAAGAGGGAAATTGGGGAACTGGGGATACCAACTCATTATTTGCTCATTCAATGTATCTAATTATGGATAATAAAGGAAAAAAAATTGGCCTGGCTATAGATCTGAAGCATCATTCTAATTTCACCTGAAATTCCTCTCCATCTCTGTGTTTCTTAAAGTTTACTCCTCAAACTAAAAAACAAAACAAACCAAAACAAACAAAACAATAAAAAACAGAACAGAACAGAACAAAACAAAAACCATTATCAGTCTCAGGGAGTAAGGCTGAGTGCGGAGAAGGTTCAGCAGTTTTACAACCCATGTTCTGCAAGCCTGCAGGCCTGAGCTGGATGCCCAGCATCCACAGAGAGCAAGATTACACACATCTGTAATAAAATCTCAATACACCTACAACAATGGGAGATGGAGTCGGGAGAATCTTGAAGTGTGTGAGCCAGTGAATCTGGCCTTCCAGTGGCAAAAACAAGCAACTCTGTCTTAAGTAAGTTGGAAAAAGATTGACACCCTAAGGTTTTCTCTGACCTCCATATGTGCACCATCACAGCCATGCACCCATACACACACTAAAAATAAAATAAGCCAAGGATGAAAGTGACTTAAAACAAAAACAAAACAACAACAACAACCAAAAAAAGGAACTCAGCAGAAACAAAACTATTATACAGAACAAGAGAAAATGGGCTATAATTCACCCTCTCTCATAAATAAGGGAATATACTGGAACAAATACAGCATGCTTCGAAGTAGGGATGATCAATGAACAAAAGAACCATACAATTAAGCAGATGAGGACAAAAACTGTAAAACTGCTGTAAAAGGTCTGTGAAATAAAATGAAGATATTTCATAGAAGCTAGAAGGAAAAGATAATGTGGAGATAGGAAAGAAAGTAGAGCATCCTGTCCAGGAAAATCAACATATAACTCTCAAGAGTTCTTGATAGAAAAAAGAGTAATTGGAAGGAAACTATTAAAGAGATAAGAACAAATTTCTGACTTAAAGATATAAATCTACTGAAATGGCCTATCAAGTATGCAGTCCAATAACTGGGGTGAAGGTAGAGTGAGAGATCCACACACTGAGTAAAGAGATAAAGCTTTCGGGGAGGGGTCAGCACAAGATCACTGCAGAAGACTGAATGGCACCAGAGCTCTGAAAAAGAACGCAGCAAGCCAAGTGGATGGCAAAATGTACCATGTGGCTCAGCAATGAACTTGTCCATGTACTTCTAATATCGTTAACCAAATTTCATGACTCACTCTAAGGGGTCACTGATAAGGAAAAGTGAATGTGAACAAGATTCAAAAGCAGTAATTCTTCATCTACCACAGCTGGATGGGAAGATAATATCTGAAACTGATAAATAAGCCAGAGAGACAGACACCAATGCAGCCGGAGGCCCTGGAGTGCCCATCCTCTCTCTCTCTCTCTCTCTCTCTCTCTCTCTCTCTCTCTCTGATTGCAAATAAAAATAAAAAATACAGATTTAAAAATAAATCACTTCAATAAAATACTGTTAAACATTCCAGTATAGAAGTTATAAATTACAAAATAGATGAACTATAACTTATAAAATTATTCTAGTACAATAGATCAGTATACTTTTCAAAAAGTAAAATTAATCACAATTTATTTTCAAAAAGTTAACTTCTTTTTTAAAAAGTATTTTTACTTATTTATTTGAGACAGACAAAGAATATGGGTATGCCAGGGCCTCCTGCCACTGCAAATAAACTCCAAATGCATGGCACCACTCTGTGCATCTGGCTTTACTTGTGTACTTGGGGATCAAATCTGGTTCATCAGGCTTTGCGAGCAAGTGCCTTTAACCACTGAGCCATCTCTCCAGGTCTCCCTCTGCTTACAAATAAATAATAAGTAAATATTTTAAAAATAGTTCCAAGGGCCTAGGGAAATGGCTCAGTTCTTAATGGAGCTTGCTTGCTCACATAATTTTCAAATAAAAGAATAATAGCTTTTACTTTATGATATATCTATTTCTAAGTCATTTCGTCTATATACAAATAAGATCTTTTGATTTTAAAGGGTCTATTAGCAATTATCTATGATTTAAAGTAAGTTCATCTTAAGTCAAAATACATGTTTAATATGTATAAAAATAAGACTTATAACCAATTTAATATTTAATAATAGGAAAGCCCTTAAGCTCCTAAAGAAACATGTTAACTTTCTTAACATGTTCTTAACATGTTAAGAAAAACTCATGCTGCTACATAAGTGAGTGTGCTTAGTTAGTATTAATCAGTTGTGACTAAATTTGAAGAATCAATTAATACATTAATTTCTCTGACCTTGCATTTTCTTCTATTTGTAGTTTCTATCTTCATGCTACCAAAATTATGCAAAGATTATGTACATTAAGTAGAGTAATAAAATGTCTTTCTCTTTTCTAAGATAAAAATAAACAAATATTGAAACACAAAATTTTCCTGGCAAATATTTTCAATGTGTCAATAGTATAATTAGAGATATTCTGAATTTCATGAAAATAAATGTCACAGACTTCTTCCACTCCATATCCTCTATGTTACAAACAGCTCTATACATGTCACCTAAATGACATATGGCATATGAACAAGTGTGTAAATAAGGGTGGCTTCTGTGAACAAATCAGCACTCCGCAGTAGAGTGAAAAGTGCACACTGGTACTCACTCAGGTATTCCTTCAAAACCAAAACTTGCACATTAGATAATTGCTTCTCCCTCCGTAAAACCTGCTCCTTGGAAAAACACGGAAGTGATAATAAGTCAAAAGGAAAACCTGAAAAATAGACCAAAGTCAATATCAATTCTTAGCACTGCCAACAGTTCATCTTCACTTCCTGGGCAATGTGTCATGACATGATTAAAAAATACAAGTCACTCACTCACCTCTCTTGATTATATATTGCAAACTAACAATTAAGCAGGGGGAATAATCATACAAAATTGTTTTCATTTAAACTCTGAACTGATTAATTCTTTGGGGAATAAAGTCCTAATATAATATTTTCTGCTACCAACTCAGAAAACATAGATGGAATACAGTCCCTACTTTTTAATGCTAGGTTAGACTCCCTCACAGCAAACCACAACTCTTACTGACAATGAATTCAGGCTTGCACTACAGAGGATGGTTACAGGATTGACTGGCCGATCCAGTGGCATCTCCCTTTCCTCCTGCTGATGGTTCTCAGATAACGACAATGTGCTGGGAATGTACTGTCATCAGTGATCAGGACAGTTGAGTTTTGTTCCTTTCTTTTAGTAAGACGTCACTCAAGCTTTGTCAGTGAGTTACATGGCCCCTGAAGCATGTAATCCACAAGGAAGGGTTGCAGATGTGGTTCATGTAGGGCACAGACAGCCAAACCTCCATCTACCCCATACAGCTTTCATCAGCCTTAGGAGACCAGCTCACAATGGATCCTGGACTGTTTTAGTGCCTTTGCTGCCTATCTGTGAGTAATGTACCCACAATGGGTAGTCAGCAGGTGACGGATTGAAACACAAGCTCAGGGTGCAGTGGGCATGAGTATCTCCTCTTCCTGGTGAGCAGCACAGAAATGATCTTTGTTATTCTCCATGCTGGAGAAGTCTTCCCTTCGGATTGGTAATTAGTGAAACCATTTCACACTATAAGCAATAACGTATAGTAATGGTGTCACTGAAGGACCTCAGCTAGGTCACAGAAACACATGCACCTCTAAGAACCAGTGCTGTAACAGAAGTCAGCAGCCACATCTGTCAAGGTATCCTGAGAACACAAAGCTGTGAGGAAGTCAACAATGGAGAGAATCAGATTCACCTGTTCCAGTCATCACGGCCCCCATACCATACACGGTGAGCAAGCCCTGTGGACTCTTCAAGTGACCAGACTCCCAAATGTATGTTCCAAAGGCATGTGAGAATTCAAAAGAGAAGCATCCAGCTATGCCCACTCAACACACCAGACCATGACAGATAATAACGTTTTGGTGGTTGTCATGGTTTGATACAGGTGTCCCCCACAAACAATTGAATGTGTTCTGATAGGTCGATCCTCAGCTGATGGCAGTTTGGGTTTTACAACCTCGATGAAGCTGTGTTGTTGGGGGCAGGCTTATGGGGTTATAAGCCAGCTTCCCCTTGCCAGTGTTTGGCACACCTTCCTGCCGCTGTTTGCAGTGCTGTGGCAGAG